>VDFB02148375.1:0-11436 GCA_007258455.2 Sequoia sempervirens | reverse complement strand
GTTTGCAGTTGTATCAGGTTGGGCCTTCGCAGAATCTTCCAGTGAGCATTTTCAGGAACTTTCTATTTTTAGAAAGTTAGGTTAGGCGGAAGCTGCTATTTTAGGCAGGGCACCTTGTTCAGCCTTTCAGCTCAGAATCGACCCAGTTCAGCAGTTGGTTGATTAGACGGAGAAATAAGGAGTATTTAATGGATTATTAAATATTTAATATTTTGACTTTATAATAAAGTCACTTTATTGAAATATTTAAATATTTAATTATTTGGCTTAATTATAAAGTATTTATTATACTTTATAATAAATTATTAAATGATGACTTAATGAATATGCGCCAATAATTAATTAATTCTCCTAAGTTTAAAAGTGCAAAATTAAATCATTTATTTAAATGATTTATTAAAAAGGAGAATGGGTCGAATTTTTCTTCAAGGCAATATATACCTTCTCAAGGCAAAATCGAACTATCCTGTTTATTATTCAATTTTGTCTTTATTGCTCTGAGCATTGGAGTTTGCAAACCCTAGGGTTTCTGGCAGACGATCGTTTCTGAAGAATGAAAACTCTTCAGAGATCAGGCAGACTGAGGCTGTGCAATACCAGCTGAAGCTTGCACTCGGTGGTTTCATACAGAGATCACAGATTGGATTTATCGAGACAGTTATTCAGTGTTAGCAGAGAATCTTCATCAGTTCAAGAAGGCGACTTCATCAGAGGACATTTTCCTGAGATCTGGCAACATTTCTTGGAGGCCGTACTTCATCATTTATTGCTGTCAGCCGTACTTTTCTGTACCTTTTCTGGCCGTACTTTCACATCTCCAGTGGAACGCCTTATTTCATCAGCTTCTGGTGTTTGGACATTGGGCGCCTTGGTCTACTGAGGTTGTGCATTGATTTTCGAGCTCAGAGATTCTTCATTTATTTGGCCGTACCATCTTTCATATTGTTGCAGCCGCCTTTGTTATCTGAGCATTTCTGAGTATATTGCATGAGTTTTAGATTTCATTTGAATTTATTAGGATTTTATTAGAAAAATCGCAGCCTTCATTATTTTGTCAAAAAACCTCAAAATCACAAAAAAACAAAAAATTGCAAAAAACAAACAGAAATCAATTAGGGTTTCAATTTGAGAACCACCAGGGTTCTGACACAAGTCCTTATTGATATGAGAATCAATTGATAACTAACATTAGTTAACTGAAACTGAAAACTCCATATGTATATAGATATCTCCAAAATAGACATGCAATGATATAGGAGATAGTGAGTTAACTCGAAAAGAGGCATCAAGTTAACTACTGTGTCTAATGTCTATCCTGAAAAGGTGGGACGTCTTGATTTTGTAGTTCATTAGTTGTGATCTCGAGTAATTAACCCCTCCACGAGGTCGTTGACTGCATCACCATCTGGGGCACTGATACTCTTATGAAGTACTCGATGTCTTCACAACATCTCTTCACTGTCTGTGATATGACTCTGCAGTTCTCTTCCACTCTTGGCCGCCTCATCAAATAATGTTAACATTACTGCAAGTTGATCCAACTTACAACCAATTGAATTGCCACCGAAAATATCGTGAATGAGTCTCTGAAACTTTGACTGCACGTCGGCGAGCTTGATGTATTTACCTTCCTCACTCTGATACTGGCAAGGGACTTGTGATATGAAAGTTATTATGAACTTGATAGCACTTGCCACCTTTTCTTTGCTCTCGTTCAATTTTGCAAAAATTGTTTCATGTACTTTTACCTTGAAGATTAGTTGTTCTCTCCAAATAAAAATCGCTTCCTTATCCTTTTCTGTAGTGACTAAATCATATGCCGTCCTTAGGTGAGAGACCATGATCTCATTTCGTGGTTTGTCTACTGCTAAGTCTCGCCCCAAATCCTGAATCTGTGTGTGAAGTTCGTGGGCATTGTACCTCAACTGGTACAACTCTGAAAGTATGAAGCGGCCCCTTGTGACGAACTCTTCTTCCCAGTCTTTCAGGCACTTCCTATATACAACCAGTTGACTTAGCTGATTTTGTTCTGTTGGTAACTCTAACATTTGCAGGAGCAAGGCGGTTACATTTTCAGTGCTGTGCATAAGATTGGAGATATATTGGCCAAGCTACTGATTTCCAGCCTTGAGGGCTGCTTTATCTTCACCATCCTTTATAACTCTCTCCTTTATGCTTTCCGTTGCAACTTCGAGGAATTCCACATTTACTTGGCGTGTGGTTTTGCCAAGGTTGACCTTTATCAAATTGAAGTCATCCACTTCTACCTCATTCAAGTTTTTATCCTCTAGTGGTTTGTTGTACCCCAAATTAAAATTTTTGCTACACTTAGGCATTTTGAAGGAATGAGTAAAAGTCTTGTCAAAATAGTACAAAAATGTCAAAATTGGGGTTTGCATGTCTTGCATGAGGGGTCAAAACTCAAAATTTTCAAAATATGATGATCTAGGTATGCTCAGAGTGACCAAATCTACAAAACCCAGATTTCATTTTTTCATCCCTACTTTTTAGGAAATTTGCTATTTTTAGAAACTTTCCAAAAATAGTAACTTTTTTTGGGTTTCTTTCGAAATGGATGTTGGCAAAGTTTTCTTAAAATAGAAAGTTAGGCTGTTAGGGTTCAAACTGATTTTGATTGGCTCAAAATACTTCCTCATCAGGCTGGTGCAGTCAGAATCACAAAACGATTAGTTTTGCCCTAGTGGGTCCTTTTTGCTTTTCCAATTTCAGAAAGCATTTCGGGAGCTCTGAAGCCGTCAATGGAGGCCAGTCAGCTCCCAGGTGTCAGATTCAACATTCAAGCCATAGAAAACTCAACTAACTAATTCATCCGTTGCGGCGGGCATCCACTCAAGAGTGGGGATTCACCACTTGACAGTAGGTACAAGAGAGATTAACATTCATTGTCCAGACTTGTGGTAAACCATCTAGGGGTACTTAATGTGAAATTTTAACAAGTAATTGTAGCAATAACAATGGTTGGATTAGTACTACTAAATCTCAACCTTACAATCAAGGAATCTGCAAATTACAAGTATTACAATGATAGAGAATAATGCTAAGATGTAAAGAATGAATGCTTTACAATGTTTATCCCCCAAATGATGAAGTAAAGGCCAAAAACAGAAAACTAATGCAATCTGATATAAAAATCTGAGTTATGGAAATTCTCATCAGCAAACATAAAACACCATGAAATGCTTATAACTTCATCAATATACCTTCAAATTGACTGAAACCTTTTGCAAAGGCTCTCTAGGAGTATGGCGCCCAAGAACAAGTTAGGAAACAACATCAAATCCTCTCATTTATTTGGCACAAACCCCAATGTGCTCTGAGAAGGTACAACCTGGCTGGAAGGGCGATTTTGCTATTAAAAATCAGGTTATTTGAATTTAAATCTCATCTTCTATGAGAAGGGTCGCCCAATGTCAACAATCACGTAGCACAAATGCCCATAATGAAATAAAATCTACTCACAAAGCTGTATACAAAATTCACTTTCAGTTGTAGATGAACCAACAACTCAAAAATGATAATAAACTCCAAAATTCATCAACAAATAGGCTCAATTTGCTAGTCTGGATGAGAAGCAACAATAAAACCAATTAGGTGTTGTCTTTCAAACACGAAATTGATTGGAATCTAGGAGGTAAGCATCCCTCGAAGAAATAATCACAATGTCATTTCGACAGCATAACTTTAGCAATTAACAATGGATACCAAATGCTGGAGCAAAGCGTCATATTTAAAGAGAATGAGATGACTTCAATTTCCCCTCATGGTACGCCAAAAGTCACATTTGAAACTTTTCAAATTTCCAAAAGTTATTAATTCCTCCTCAATTTGGAGTCCACTTCATGGCAATTAAAACTTCATTAAATATTGAATTTTTCCTTTATGAGGGCATCCCCCTTCAAGTCCACCTTTTAAACACAACTTGAAGTTATCATCCTAGGCCAAGGGGGTCAACAAAGAAACATAACATTAATTGCTTTGTATTAAATAATTGCTATCAAAACTGCATTTTGGAAGCTATACCAAAAATACCAGCTGCTCCAACAAGAAAGAACAACTGAAGTACTGCCAACAGGACCACTGCCAAACATACTATTTACAAAAAAGAGTAAACACCAAGAAATGCCACAAAACCTCCAAACAAAGGAAACCCTAATTTCACTTTTGATCAACCTACGGATTTCCGGAAAGAGGCTATCAGTCAAAGAAGAGCGTATGGCCAAAATGGGGATATTACTGTCCGCCCTTCCCAAAATTGCTTGTCCTCAAGCAATGCCACAACACTCCAAACTGATCCCACCAACATATAGGATCCCGGGGTCCTATGTCCATCTCGGAAAGGTCCCACCATGCTGATGCTGCGCTACTCTGATCACACGAATGAAATCATTGCACCATAACTGCATAAACCAACCCTGCAACCTCAAGGAGATAACATGCTTGAAATTCAAACTGAAAAACATGGAAGGAATGGAATCAAAATCTAGCAGCATCTCATGCCCAATAAACACTGAGGAATTAACATCTGCGATGTCAATGTCAATCACCATCTTGAGAACAAAGAAGATTACTCTAAACAACTCAAAGATATTTTCATCATCACTCCTCAAAGCATCAGACCAAATCACAACAACAAATGTGACTCCATCATAGCTATTTGCAAAGGAATAAACAGCCCTTTGCATGTTCATAACAGCCGCATCATCAAAGCTCCTCAAGGATGTATAATGCCTCTTCTGAGTAATTCTGACATATTCAAGAAAATTTCTGAAAACTCCCACTAATCTCTCCTCAAAAGTTTCAAAAAGTTGAACCCAAACAAGCAAGGGTTCACTGCCCCAAACACTAGTGCAAGAAATTGTATAGAGTAAATCACTAGAAAGGAACTTAAACGCTATCCAAATCTGGTCCAAATCACTATGGAGCATCATTTCCCACTTTTAAGGCCATAAACCATTATTGAAAAAAGATTGAGAAGAGGAAGAATGAATGTACCAGCTGCCTATGAAAACTGAAATGAACCTCTCAAAATCTGATTTTAGGAAAATCATCGTGCAATGAACTGAACAGCTGCTGCAATACTGAAAATCAGCGTCCATAATAGAACAATTGCTCATGCCCAAGGCTGGAAACATCTTCTCAAGAAACTCCAAACCAACATTAAACTATCCTTTGTTCGAAATATCTCTCCAATTCACCAGTTGATAAGCAAAAACAACCTTCGAATGATTGGCGAAGATGGGAACAACATCAGAGGATCTGAAAATTAAATTCTTATCTCTCCAAAGATTCCTCTTTTTACTTGTAACAATCTCCATCAAGCCATGTTGAGGATTCCAAACACGGATACTCAACTGAAAATGTTCTCTAATGCATCTGAAAGAGTACACAACACTTCTCCAAGTACTAATCAAGGCAAAATGCAAACTCAAGAATTTAGAGTTTTCTTTGATAAACCCATGTAGCCCACCCACGAAAACATCAACATTAATGGAGCACATAACAAATGTTGTCCACAATTCCCATTCCCTCAAAGGACTAGGATGAGCCAAAACATCAATCAACTCAAGAGATAGATTGTTAAGAAAGTAAATAATCTGTTTAGGTCCAACTTTCTCCCAAACTTTATGAGTAATAAGTGTGGAATCTTCATTCTTTGCTGCTGCAATGGAGTGACCAGCAGCTACCACCAAATCAAGAATGAAAGACTCAACATTAGAGTTCAAAGAAATCTGCAAACAAGAGTAGGAACAGCTGCTGCAATATTGAAAATCCACATTCATCTTGACCAAATTGCTCGAACACAAGGGTGGAAACACCCACTGTAAGAGCTCCATTACAGCAAAAAACCATTCTTTGCTCAAAATTTCTCTGCAATCCATTTGTTGATAAACAAATGGAATCATCAAGTGGCTGGTAAGAAAGGAAAAAATACCATTAAATTTGAAAGTTTGATCCTTATCCCTCCAATGAACCTTCCTACCATACCCCAAAAGATTTTTCACAAAAAATTCCTGAGTGCCAATCAACTCCAATTGCACACCTAGAAAATTATTGACTTCTTTGGTAAATGTAGAAACCCTAGTTTCCCTCTGTCTCCGAATCTGATGGTTTTTTTGTGTTTTTCTGAAGTTTTGATGTTTTTTGACGTTTTTGGGGTTTTGAGCATAAATGTAAAGAATGCGATTTTGCTAATAAATGATAATAAATTCCAATAAAATAAATGAACACTGAAAACTATAGAATCAATAGCAAATACTTATGCCAGGCTCTTATTTAATCTTTTGCAATGATTACAAAGATGATCCAGTTACATGCAAGGTAAAAGGCAATGAAATTTATGAAACCTGGTTTTGCTGCAGTAATAAATGTTCTTCAAAAAGATGGTACGGCTGAGAAGATAGTTCACTTTTCCCTCTGCCAGATGCTACGCAGTGCCTCTCTTGCTATTTGCACCTTGATGAATGAAGAAAACCTGAAGAGATAGAAGGCGTTTCTCTTGAAAGAAGAAGTACGGCTCTAGGAGATGGTACGGCCCTGCTATACAAGTACGGCTGGCAGCAGCAACAGCATTTAAATAAGTACAGCCCTTCTCTGTATTCCCATATCTCAAAGATATGTGCGCCTAACTGATGAAAGCTCTTCTGAATGAAAAACTTGAACAAAACTCTGAAGATGAATGACTTCTGAAGCTCTATAATTTCTTTTGGATGAAGAAATCTCACAACTGGCAATAAATCAGGTGTTATTTCACACCCTCTGAACTGCTTCCAATGGAGATGGCTCGTTCCCCAAGGAATTTGAGACTGAAACCCTAAAGCTTCTTGCTCAGACCAAACTTGATCAATTTCCAAAATCAATAATCACATAATGGCTCGAATCCCAATGAAAATTGCCTTATACTCTCAAAAGTGCGAATTCCTAAAAGATAGGGATTTTAAAAGAATTCGACTTCTTTATTATTTTAATATTTCAATAGTCTCCGGGCAATTTTTAATTATAAAATATAATCACCAACTGGCCTCTTTCTGATGATGGGCGACCCCTCAATCCAAATTACTTAAGTTATAATAAATTATTATAACTTTATATTATAAGCTCCAAATAATTAATATTTAATTAATACAATTAAATATTAATATCTCTCTCATTAATCATCCGATGCCTAATCCGTCTGAAGCTGACGAACACTGAAGTGATTCTGAACACTGCCAAATCCATACTGCTAAAAATAGCAGGGGTCCCATGCTGACTGCCAAGAACTGCTAAAAATAGCAACTTCTGCAAGAAGTGTCCGAATGAGCCCGAACGAAAGCCAACTAATCAAGAACTGCCAACTGAAGCTGAGCCAAGCTCCGAAATGACCCTCTATCCAAACTATCAGCCTACGAGGGTTGTATGATAGGCTAATCCTATGCTCCGAGAGATGTCACTGAGAAGGGGACATGACAGTCCGCCCCTCCTGAAATTGCTTGTCCTCAAACAATCTCAATGCCGGATGCTGCAGAATATCCTCGCTCTCCCATGTAGCATCCTCAACAGGCAAATCTCTCCATTTCACCCGATATTCCCTGATAGTCCTCCTAATGGCTGCTTCCCACGTACTCCAAGATGGACTCGTGTACTAAGATCAACTCTTTCCTCATCATCTAAGGGAGGTAGAATGCAGATGGTGCCACCACCACGATATCCGCCTTCTTGAGGCGTGATACATGAAATACATTGTGTACCCTGCTCTCATTGGAAGCTCAAGCTCGTAAGCCACCTCGCCAACTCTCCTCGGATCCCGAAAGGACCGTAATAATGTGGCTTTAAGCTTCTCTGACCCACTCTTCCTAAGAGTGGACTGACGGTAGGGCTGCAGCATGAGGTAAACCATGTCACCAACCTCGAAATGCCTCTCCGTCCTCTTCTGATCCGCATACTGCTTTTGCTGATTCTCTGCCTTTGGCGATATTCTCCTTGAGAGCCTTCATAGTATCGACTCTCCCACGCAATAAGTCTCCGGCACTCGGCACTCCTATTGTCACTCAATAGCAGATCTAGAAAACTCGGCGCCTCATACCCATACAACGCCATAAAAGGAGACCTCTGAATAGTCATGTGGAATGTTGTATTATAGCAATACTCGCACAAGTGAATCCACTTGACCCATGCCTTCTGCTGCCCTGCAATATAATTTCGGAGGTAACCTTCCACCCACTTGTTTACAATCTCCGTCTGCCCATCAGTTTGTGGGTGGTAACTAGTGCTCGGAGTGAGCTCAGTCCCACAAAGTCTGAACACCTCCTGCCAGAAATGACTCAGGAACCGACTATCTCTGTCACTCACGATGCTCCGAGGCAACCCATGAAGTCTGAATACCTCGCGAAAAAATACCTCTGCTACCTGAGTAGCTGTGTAGGTCGTGGTGATCGGAAAGAAGTGGGCATACTTCGTAAGCCGATCCAAACTAATATATGCAATCACGCCCTTGGGCTTTAGGCAAGCCCGTAATAAAGTCCATCGACAGGCATTCCCACTTCCTGTCAGGAATCGGAAGTGGCTGCAATAAACCTGCCAGGTACGTGTTCTCCTGCTTGTTCTGCTGACAAACAGGGCACTCACGCACATATTGAAGAACATCTGCCTTGAGTCCTTTCCAGGTGAATCTCTCCCGAATCTGTCTGTAAGTCTTGAAGTACCCGGGGTGTCCTGCAGTCGATACATCATGAAAGGCTCGCATGATTATGTTCTTCACCTCTGAACCTGGGATAAAAAATATCTTGTTCTTGTAAATGATCAAGTCATTCACAAGTGTATACGTGGTGTCAACTGTCGATCCCTCAACGATGTTGGAAGCCCAAGTGTCCTTGGCATACTCTGCCACTATCATATGCCTCCAGTCCTCTGAAATGTGAACCATAGAGCTCAAATATGGTCTACGTGAAAGTGCATCAGCCACTACGTTCTTTGTACCTTTGATATAGGAGATATCAAAGTCATAAGCCTGCAACTTACTGAGCCACTTCTGCTGTCTATCATTGAGATCTCGCTGCCCCAAGAAGTGTCTCAAATTGTTATGATCAGTTTTAATGCAAAATTTGCCATAGCTTAAAGCTGGCCGAAATTTTTTGCTTCAAGGCATCATGTCGGGAGCATCTCACTTATCATATATGCTACTCCGGTCTCTCTGGTCCTCTGAGCTTGCGGCTCTCATACACAATCGGGTGCTTGTCCTGCATAAGCACCGCGCCAATGCCCTCACCTGATGCATCGCATTGAAGCTCAAAAGGCTTCGTAAAGTCGGGTAGTGCCAAAACAGGGCATGTGGTCATCAACTCCTTAAACTTCATAAAACACTCCTGTGCCTCAGAAGTCCAAACAAATGCCCCCTTCTTGATAAATGTCGCCGGGGCTGCATACAACCGTGAATAAGCCATTCACGAATCCTGCGGTGAATCCACACAAACCGAAGCCTCTCTCAATTGTGCCGGGGTTTTAGCGCGGGTGTAGGCCAATCAATAGCCCGGATCTTTTGGGGATCCATCGCTCCATGCATCGATAATGCTGACCTAGGTATAATTCGGTCATTTCCCAAGTCACGCGGATTCCTTGGCGTACAAGGACTCCCTCTCAAGAATACTCAATACGGTCTCCAGGTGAGCTAAGTGCTCCTGCCATGTCCTGCTGTATATGAGGATATCATCGAAGAAGACCAACACAAACCTCCTCAACACTGAATGAAAAACCCTGTTCATCGTAGACTGAAAAGTAGCTGGCGCATTAGTGAGCCCAAATGGCATCACTACAAACTCAAAGTGCCCACAATGACATCTGAAAGCCGTCTTCTCTATGTCCTGCTCACGGACCCTGATCTGATGATACCCCGACTGTAAATCAATTTTGGTGAAGTAACATGCTCCATGGAGCTCATCAATAAGCTCATCTATGCGTGGTATCGGATACCTGTTTTTGATCGTCCTCTTATTCAGGACTCTATAATCGATACACATGCGCAATGTTCCATCCTTCTTCTTAACCAATACAACTGAAGAAGCAAATGGTGACTTGCTAGGCCGAATGTGACCCATAGCAAGTAACTCCTTGATCGTTTTCTCGATCTCATCCTTAGTGTTTAGGATATGCGTAGTGTAATCTGTCAGGGCTTGGCGCCCTCCTCAAGCTCAATAATATGCTCTATGCCCCTGTCTGGAGGTCTACCTGGTGGAATATCATTGAACACCTTGTCGTGCTTGACTCTCAACTGCTGAATGTCCGGATGATATTCTGTCTTTTGCTGTCCCTCCTGTATAGGTGCTAAATGACACTCGGCAGCCCACTCTACCATGTCGTGACGCATGAGCCTCTCCATCCGGCGAAAAGAAATTGTTTTGATGTTGCTGTCCCGAATTGCTTTTAGTATGTGTGTCTTCCCGTCAACATCAAAACGGATCTCCATGTCCTTGAGACGAAGAGTAACTTCCTCTAATGAATGAAGCCACTTCATTCCCAAGACCAAATCAATGTCTCCCATATTAACCACATAGTAATCAGCCTTGAACTCATAATTGTTCAGGCGTAAAGGGAGATCCTTTATCATGCATTCACACCTCAAGGTGTATCCATCAGCCACAGTAACCCTAATGCCCTCGAACTCCTCAGTGATGAGTCCGCTGCCTCCACTTAATCTAGCATCTATGAAATTATGGTTCTCAGACGGGTGCAGGGTAATGACCCTCTCATTCCGGGCCAACACACCACTTAACTCGAAGAGCCCTCCACAGATGCTAGATGTTGCCTCCCAGAACCCGGCTCGGCCCTGTCATCAGGCTCAAGCTCCTCGATCAATCCCTCGAACTCTCCCCGGCCGCCTCTAATTTCTGATTCTCGAGGTCCCCGTAGTAGCCTTACTGCTACTTTGGTTCTGTTCTAGGTCTTAGACACCGATTACGCCATAGGGTCCTTTGCAGTAGAAGCAAAGCTTCTTCCTGCGTAGGTCATTAAGGGCCTCACGATCCAAAGGTGGAGCTGCTGATTTACCTTTTGAATCGTTCTTAAAGTCTGATTTTTCTTTGCTAAAATCAGATTTGTCCCTGTTTCTGTTAAAGCCCTTGTTATCCCTGAATGAAGAATTACCTCTGGAGTTAAATCTACTAGACGGTGCTGCTAACTCCATGCTTCGTGCTTTCTTCATCGCCTCCAGTAATGAAGGAGGATCAAAGGCTTTGATCCAGCCTCTCAGTGGCTCTGTCAAACCCTCCATGAAGAGTACTACCAATCTCCTCTCAAAAATGTTCGGAACCATATCTGATAACTTCTGAAAGTCACCAATATAGGACTCCAAACTGCCACTCTGTCTCAACTGAGCTAAGTCTCTGAAATAGGATTCTGGATCCCTCCTGTCAAAACGCTCAACCAACCTGTCCACAAACTCCT
>VDFB02148374.1:0-13871 GCA_007258455.2 Sequoia sempervirens | reverse complement strand
GGAATAGCTTCCACCCATTTTGTAAAATAGTCCATTGCAATTATGATAAACGTATGTCCAATAGAAGAGGGAGGTGAGCTTTTTCCAATAAGATCCAATCTCCATACTAAAAATGGCCAAATGGGAACTTGGGAATGAAACTCAGAAGCAGGACCATGGATCAAATTGCTATGTTCTTGACATTTACGACATTGTTTAATGTAAGTGAAGTAGTTCTTTTCCATATGTCTCTAATAATAACCCATACAGATAAGTTTTTCCACTAACGTCCGTCCTCCAAAATGACCTCCACAGGCACCAACATGAGCCTATTCAAGTGCAATATGGATTTCAAAATCCTTAAGACACCATAATAAGAGACCATTAAAATATAGTCTATACAATGCATTGGTGAGGATCACGTATTTAGCTACTAGTTTTCATAAACGCTTCTGAGTGTTTGTTGTTGTAGGTTCGGGAATGGTACCATCTTTTAAATAGTTGTAAATTGTATCATACCATTCACATGAATCATCTTGAGTGATTGGTAAAATGTCTTCTAATTGAGTGTCAATTGAAGGTTTCATTAGGGGATGAATAACAAAAGTGAATTCTGTGGAAGGATCATGTGGGGATATTAGAGAGGTCACACTCGCCATTGCATCAACAAGTCTATTGTATTTTCATGGGATGTTATCAATGGTGAATGATTCAAACTTCTCTAATAGTTTCATTGTAATATTTTTGTATTTGGATAAATTTTCATGTTTAGTTTGATACGTACCATTAATTTGTTTGATAACTAATTGTGAATCACCAAAGATCTTGATATGTTTAGCATTCATTGTTAAAGCAGCTCAAAAACCTGCAATTAATGCCTCATACTCAACTATGTTATTTTTGCATAGGAAATTTAACCAATAAGACAAGATAAGAGGTTTTCTGTTAGGTGGAATCAATACCACTCTAGCACCAGAACCTGTTCTACACTTAGATCCATCGAAATACAATTCCCATGTTTTAATATTAGTGACCAAGACATTATCATCAGGAAAGGAGTTGAGATTAGGTAGAGCAAGAGGGAAAGGAGCATCAGCTAAGTGATTGGTTAAGGCTTGTCCTTTGATTTCCTTTTGTGAAACAAACTTATGGTCAAACTCAATTAACAACATCAGCCACTTATCTAATCATCTAGAGAGGTTAGTTTTATTAAAAAGATGTTTTAGAGGATCAAATTTTGTCAAGACTTGTATTTCACCAGTTAGTAAATAATGTCGCAATTTACTAGTAGTGAATACAAGACATAAGAATTGTTTTTCAATTGGTGAGTATCAAGTTTGAAAATCAATTAAGGTTTAGTTGATGTAATAAACAAGATGTTCTTTTCCATTATTGTCTTGTTGATCCAACAATGCTGCAAGAGCATGGGCTGATGCGGCTATGTATAAGATAAATGGTTTGTTCGGTACAATGGGTTGTAAAATAGGTGGAGTTGCTAGGTATTCCTTTAAACTCTCAAAATCCTATTTAAAATCCTCATTCCAATCAAAATTTATACCCTTTTTAATAATATGTTGGAAAGGTAATGTGTGATCAGCTAAAGATGCAACAAAATGATGGATAACTTGAATTTGTCCTTGTAACGTTCACAATTGAGAAATGTTTCAAGGAGGTGGAATGTTAATAATTGCATCAATTTTCTTTTTTTCCACCTCAATGCCTCTATGAGATATGAAAAAACCCAAAATTTTACCACTATCTACACCAAAGACACTTTTTTGGATTTAAATGCATACTATATTTATGTATTCGTTCAAAGATTTTCCAAAGAACACTTACATTGTCTTTTCATGCTAATGATGTAGCTAGGATATTTTCAACATAATCTTCCAAAATTTTGTGGATGTAATTGTGGAAGATCAATGTCATTGCTTGTTGATAAGTTACACTAGCATTCTTTAAACCGAAGGGAATCACAACCCAACAAAACGTTCCCCAAAAAATGCTAAAGGTAGTTTTGTATTGATCTTGAGGGTTAATAAGGATTTGATTGTAACTGGAAAATCCATCCATGAATGACAACAAAGCATACATGTCCAACAGTTGAATCCATGATCATGTCTATAGTAGGAAGTAGAAATTCATCTTTTAAAGAAGCTTTATTCAAGCCACAAAAATCTATACATATCCTAATACAATTATCGAGTTTAGCAATTGTGACAATGTTTGAGATCCAAGGAGAATAATCAATAGGTCAAATGAAGCCTGCATCAAAGATTTTTTCAAGCTTTGATTTAACATGCAAGACTATGTTAGGGTGCACTTTTCTTATCTTTTGACGAATGGGTTTAGCCTTTTTAGCAAGTATGATGTTGTGTGTCACAATTTTTGGGTCAATTCCTAGCATATCAGAATATTTCCAAGAAAAAATATCAGGAAAATCGTGAAGTAAAGTTGTAGTGTCTTCTTGTTCTTCATCATCAAGGCACTTCCCAATCTTAATAACTTTGTTTGTATCATTGATGTCCATTGGCACATCAATTGTATCTCCTAAAGGAAGTGCATTAGATTTAGGAACCTCAAATTCATGAGACTCTTTAATGGTATCACTATCATTTTTCTTGGTAATGATTGTAGCACGATTAACCTATTTCATGGGGGTAGTAGGGGATGCATTATCATAAACTCCTAACATTTGTTTCAAAGTTTCATCACTATCAATGTACTACCATGATGGTGGAAAGATCATATCAAGAAATTTAGGATGGTTGATTGTGATTTGGCATTTAGGTTGGCATGTAATAGGGTTGATGTTTAAAGATGGTTGTTGCATAGATTTTGTCATTTTAGAAAAAAGAATATCCCAATCCGGTTTTTGTCTCTTGCGTATTAGGTTCGATAGGAACATAAATGCCTTGTTCATGTTTTACACATCTTTTTCTAGTATATCCTAATTGTTTCACAAGTTCGTAACCTTTCCCATAAAGTATTTCCACTTCTATCAGAGTCGGGGGGGATTGATAATCTATCTCATCAAAATTAGTTGTGTATGTTGCATTTTATTCAAAAGTAGAAGAGAGATTTTTGAGAAGATTGTTCTAAATTTTGAGTAGACATGATGGTTGGTTGTTCATGTTTCCCATCTTTCATTTGTGTGATTATGTATTCACCCATAAATGAAGGTGTGAATTATAAGGATCCACAATTATCACCAAATAATTCAGATGGTGATTCTTCATCGTTGTGTTCAATTTCAAGAGGATCTATGTTGGATGTTGGAATTAATGTTTTTAGAGGACTTGTAGCTCATTTTTCAAGTTGCAAGCAACTTTCAGGCTTGGGGTCTATTTCAACTTGATAAAAATGATTGTTATAGACATATTTCATGATATGATAAAGGGTTGAAGGCATTGCATTCATCTCATGAATGCATGGTCTTCCTAAAAGAAGATTATATGAAAGATGATAAGGCATGTCATGAATAGGAGTTTGCAAAGTAGCCACCCCAACCATAATGGGTAAAGTGATTATATCGAGCAGTTGCTTTGTTGTATTGTGAAATCCTTGAATAGATACAGAATCAGGTATTATTTGTGACTTATCAATGCACAATCTATCAAGGAGATTCACACTACACACATTAAGGGTAGAACCATTATTGATAAGAGTTCATTTGATACCTATGCAATTGAATTGAGCAATTATCATAAATGCTTCATTTTGTTTTCACAACTCTAAAGTAGGGAGCTCATGTTGATGGAAATTAATGTCTAGATTAACTTGGTTTATTCCATGGATTAGAGCTTCCACATTATTTGAAGTTGTACTAGGAGGAACTATAATCTGTTGTAAGGCTATTTGAAGAATAGCATGGTAATTTGGTGAGTTCTAAAGTAAATTCGGAAGGGAAATATTTGCAAGAATATTCTTTAATTGTTCAACAAGGTCATACTCCTTTGTGTGTGGGAGGTAACGAGGAGCACTAGGTGGATTGGGTAAATGTAATGAGGGTGGGGTTGGTTGTGGTGGTTGGGGATTGTTTCACGTGTTATATGTATGAGCAATAGTAACATTACTTGATTGCTGCAACAGATTGGTTTTAGGTGGGTAAAGAGTGTACTCAGGTTTATTGGAAGGATGGAGTTTATGCGAGGGTGGATAAAGAAGAATGAGGTTGAATCACATTAACATTAGATTAGTTTTAGAATTCTGACAACAAATCTTAGTAGATGATTTGAGTGAGATGAAATCCTGAAGGGAGTCATCTAACAAGTCCAAGTATTCATGGCTAAAAGGTTTGATGTGTAAGTTATCGCCAATCAGTTTAAGTTGTTCAACATCAAAGGTGTTAATGTTCATTATTTTGGGTTTGGTACAACAAACCTTAGTGGATGACTTATGAGAGATGAAGTCCTGAAGAGCTTCATCTAACAAGTCAAATTCATCAAAACCAAAAGGTTTGAGGAATATGTTATCATTAGGCAATTTAGTTTTCTCATTGCAAGCATTGGAGGATGAAGTGACTGAGAGGAAGTCCTGAAGAACTTCATCTAACTTATCTACATCATCACTACTAAGAGGGTTGGATGAGATGTTGTTTCTAAATTGAATCATTTGTTTGAAAGGTTGGTTTGATGTGTCTGTTTTTGTGTTTATATGTATTGATGAATCTGATCTAAAAGAACTAGGAATGAATATTGAAAATGAAAATTTGCAAAAAATAAGACTATAAGCATAAATTCCATGAAAGAAAATGGTGCTTGCGCTAAGGGAAACAAAATAACTAAAATATAATAGAAAAATAAACTAGAGAAAACAAAAATGCAAAGCAATAAACCCAATCTTGAAACTCTAATTCAAAATTTTAGTGGGACTAATTCACCCAAGGTGGCGAATGAGTCCAAGGGGAGGTATTTTTTAGGATTTTTTTTTTTTTTTTGACTTTTTTGTATTTTTTCAGGTTTGTACAATGCAGATAAAGATTAATAATGCAAAATTTTGGAATGAAGTAATGAAATAAGATGCAATAATGAACTCTAAATGATGTTTTCACTAATGCAAGTTTAATAAGCCCTATGATGCAAGAACAATGCAAAAGACAATGCAATTAAGACCTAGGATGCAAATATAAATGCAATCAGAATGATATGATGTTCAATATGTAGGTTCACCAAAATGAACCATAGATTTTTGGGTAGGGCTTATAGACTACTCTTGTGCTCTTAGGATGTTTCACCTAAAAGGAGAGAGATAAACCCTACTAAAAAGGTCTAGTTAGGTTCAATCAAATTATGTAATGTATGATCTTATTTAGACTAAATGGAATGATCTAAGTGCAATTAAACTATGAAATTGAGAGATTATGAGTGCAAAACGTAAGAATAATGCAATGTTTGAAACATAGTGTTGTTTCTTGTTTGAAATCATGAGTGAAAATGTAAAATAAACTAAACAGAAAAGTTAAATCTCCTAACATGTGCACCGGTGAAGCAAAGAAGGTTGGAAAATTAAAATTCTGAAAATACAACAAAACCAATTTGATGACTGGGACCCACCCTCGCCATGTTGGGCTAATCAGTCCCGGTGTTAGGGTTTTTCTACATAGGAACTATTTTCTGCTAATTGGGTGTCTAGATCTACATCTGACTAAAAATGGCACCTCAAGAGGGACTCATTCGCCATGCATGGAAAATAAGTCCACTTTTAAATTTATGTGATTTCAAATCCCTATTTTGTACCTTGACACCTATACAACACTTTCAGACAGAAACGCAAATTGGGATCTTAGAAAATACCTACAAAATAGCTTAAAATTGTTTGTCTAATGGGAAGTTTACCTTGGTCAAACACCATATTGGGTGTTCTAAACCTTAAATGAATAAAAAGATGCATAAAACCCTAGCTTTAGATGTGTTAAAGACTAGGAAAATCAAAAGTATGTCAAAAACCCTATTTTATTATGAAAGAACAAGAAATGCAAATGTGATTTGTGTGATGCAAGATCTCAACCCTAGAGATCTAACAACACATCAAAAATGAAGATAAAATGACATGCAAGTGGAATGTAAATGAGATATAAACCTTAATATGAAGATAGAGAAGCAATGGAAGATGGAATCACTTTGAAAACAAGTCTTTAGGTGTGATTTGATGGCTAGTTGCATCTCCTCAACCTAGATTTCTCCATGATTCACAATAGGCATCCATCATCAACTCTTTGCAATGTTGAACTTTGATCCAAAAAGTGAGCTTCAAGACCTGCAAAAGCCCTAGTTTGCTTCCCTAAAACTTCAACTTTGCTAATGAAACTTGTTGTAGAAGACTTTATTTTAGAAATTGCTTTTGCAAAAATGACTAAAAGATGTGTAAAATGACTAAAAATGAGTATTTATAAGAAACAACACCTAATTTTCCCATTATTTAGATTTAAAGAGGCTCCATATCTGACCTAAAAGTTAAGTTTGAATTAATTCACCCTCACCAAAATGAAATTCTCTGTGCAAGGGACTCATTCACCATCCTCGTTGAATGGGTCCCACTAAAGGGACCCATTCACCCAAGGCTGTGAATGGGTCCCACTACTAATTTTTAAGGTGGGCTTCGGGGATACGTAATAATTGAATGTTGTTTATCTCTGATTCATGGAATTTGAAAAGTTCCAAGCCTCAGATCGTAATAATTAGGCATCCATGATCAACCCTTGAAAATGCTAGATCTTGAATGAAAGTGAGCTTGAAGACCTACAAAAATGCTTTAATGCTACTCCAATGCTTCAACTTTGCTTGGTTTTGGAATTAGAATGCTCTTGTGAAAGCTTGCTTGAAGATTCTTGATGGTTATCTCCTAAAAAATGCTTACTCAAAGTGCTGAGAGTTTATAAAAATGACTTAGAAACTTTCTTTTATAGGAATTAACGCCTAATTGACCATTATTTAGATCTCAAAGGTCGGCATCCACCAGAATTTGAATTAAAAACATAAATTTTCCACTCAAAATTGAAAAGTCCCTTAAAATGGGACTCCATTCACCAATCTCTTGGTGAATGGATCCCACCTGCACTACTTTCCATAAGGTTTTGAAATGAGTCTCCACCTACTCTTCTTTTTGAGGTGGGTTTCAAGATTTTATGGATTTGAGGATTTTAAGGATTTTGGAGTGAAATGAGCCTCAAGATCTAAAATGAATGGGTATTAGGGCCTATAAACATGATTTAAAGACACACTCATGTTGCAATTCCAAGATATGTCCAAATTAGACCAAGGATTGTACTATCTCCAAGAAGGGAGTATAATTCTAGTGGTCACAAAAGATAACTAAATACATCTTCATAATTTGATCATGATAGCTCCTTACTCATAATCATCTCTTTTTTCTTGCTCAAATGAGAATAAAACCTATTTATATATGCATTTCAATTAATATTTTTAAATAGAGGTGGACTTGGGGTCTTTATAAACCACCAAAGACCAAAAAAAAATCATTATGACACCCTTAAGGATCGAGGAACTACCACCTTTGACTGGGTGATATTTCCCCTAATTTATTGAGGTATCATGGAATTTAATATATTTTTATGATGTGGCCTTAAAATGAATAAATTATTATTATAATTAATGTAGGAAAAATAGGGTGTCAAAGGCAATGCTAAATTATCAAGGGTGACAATTTATGATGGTACATTTAATCCCATATTTAGTAAGAGTGTGATCTTACATTCATACACACACTACAGTGAAATATTCTTTTATCAAAAGCTAAAGAGATAGGATGAAACCAAATTGAGGGGTGTGCAAGTCCCCAACTTAGGATCTCATTGATATAGAATGTTAATACAACATGAAGAAAATATATCAGATGAAGGACAACAAAATATTCAATCACATGAAAATATATGCAAGAAATACATAAGACAAACATGATGGATACAAAGAATACATGAAGCAAACACACAAAATACACAAAGAAAACATTCAGAATAGTTGAAGAAAACAAACCAAATACATGAAGAAAAAACACAAAATACATGACGAAAACATGTAAAATATACAAGACAAACATAATATACTCATAAATAAAACATAACATGCACATGGAATATAAAACAACAAATGTTAGTACATAATAAATTTTAAAAAATGTCAAAATTTTAAAGAGACCTTAATATGTAAGGTTGTGTCAATTAGCAAGCATCATCCATTGAATTCACAACATACACATCTGAAAATACTAAATTGATGAACTACATAGAACTAATAGCTAGAAAATTGTGTTATACTAAGTTTCCATGTAATATGATGGGTTTCCCAAGGCTAGAAAGATGTGTTATGCCAGTTGATTCATCGAACACATGGTTCTATTGGCAAGAAAATTGTATTATGCTATGTGACCATGTAAAAATGCTCAACTTAATAAATCAACAAACTTAGTTATGTTAAATTCTTCGAATAGTTATGCTAAATTCTTCGGCTATTTTATCAATCACAACATAGGGAGCACATAAAATTTTAACATTATGGGAGAAAAATCAATGCTTAAAATCACGACCCGAATGGGTAGCATGGTTGGTTAAGGGCTTTGGGTTTGTCCCATATAGGTCCCGAGGTCGACTCACTCTCCTACATGATAATGGTATGGGTCATTTTGGGTGCAACTTGTTCCTCCAGAGGACTAGTTTCGTATCCGCTTGCCTCCCCCATCCCCCAAAACTTGGCAAAAAGTAAGACCAGTGCACGAGTGGTGGAGCTCTCTGGGCAGAGTCGCAAATCCAAGCACTAGACATGAGGGTTGGGGATACCTCTGGGTTATCAAAAAGAAAACAAAAATGCTTAAGATCACATGGGACAAATTGATAAGTATGCCTAAAGGGGCATTATAAACAACAAAATCACCAAAGGAGTATGTGAATAAATCAAATCTCATAAGTCATCAGTAAAATGGATAGGGTGATATGGTCGCATTAAAATTTCAATATACTTGCTAGTTGGTTTTTTAAGGAAAAGAAAGGGAAAGAGGGGATTCTTAGAAATAATAAATGTCTACCAAAACTATTTATCCTTGTCCCCAAATTGCATGGGTATGGACAACCATGCAATAGACAATTGTGTTGCTACAATAAATGAAATATGGTAGCACACAAGATTGTACCACCATGAATGGAAATGAGAAAAAATATGGAGTTACAAATGCCACATAGTGAGGATCAACACCATATAAGAGATTATTATTTAGAATTATTAGGTGTATCAGCACATAGGAGAGCACCAAAATTGATAAGTGGTATTTTATTACTCAAGACCTAACATTCATTGGTGGAATGACCATGCACTTGATGATATGCACAAAAAGAGTGATTCTTATGAAAATTATTACATGTTGAAGGAGGAAGAGTAACCAAAGGGTCTTTGAGAAGATACAACAAAAAAATTCTTGCTATGATAGAGGATAAGGAGTAGGTGGCAATTTTTTCAGCAGGTGTCTCTATCATTGAGGAAGAGTAACCATCTGTTCTGCCTGGGCACTTAAAAACGTTATCATGTCTGAGTCAAACTGGTGTAAATAAGCTGCTCCTACTCCCTTGTCACAATCAATTGATATGTACACACGAGGAGAGATGATGGAGACTGAACGAAGAGTGAGAAATACAAGATTTTTCCGTGGGAAGACACGTTCGAAATAGGATACACACACAGATGCTACAAAGAAAGATCTTGTAACCACTGGCTTCTTCGCACCATCTGCATCTCCATAATCTTGTCTATCTGGAGGGAACATTCGAAACAGTATGTTGAAATAATTTGATAATAAATCATTGAACTAAACCTGAAATTCTGTCTTATCTGCTTCCTCAACTGAGGATTGGACAGCTTTAACGATTGTGTCCTACAAAAAGAGTATTCCACCCAGTGCCACACCCTATCATCTGCTATGCGAACTATGTCCCCACGATTAAACTTCAATCTCAAATTGCCATATATACCACGCTCAAGAATGGGCTTCGCAGCTTCAACCATGATTAACTTCGCCAATTAAGCTCTTAAATACGTTTGTATAATAAAGTACCATTAATCTAAAAATGGAGAACACATATATGTAACATACATCTAAAATTGAAAAAAATATGTTATAAAAATGGCATATGGAAAATTCACCACCAACAATTCACTGTGAGAAAATTTACCGCTATAACAAATTTATCTCATCACCAGTAAAATTCACCACCAACAATTCATCGTGGAACATTAATTGCATTAATATCTTTTATCACAAGTAAAATTCACCACCAGCAATTCATGGCCTGGAAAATTAATTGCATTAATATTTTTTAATGTTAAGTGGCAGTGAATTGCTGCTGGTGAGTTTTACTTGAGATGAATTTGTCATGACGGTGAATTGAATTTTCCCAAAATAAATTATTGACAGTGAATTATTTTCCATGGATGAATTGCTGACGATGAATTAACTGTATCTTAAATTATTAAGACATATTAAAAAAATAAAGAGTTATTACACTACAAAACCTTATAATACCTGAAGTGAAGAAGACTTAGCATAACTAGTATCTCCATGTCCACCCTTCATGCCAAGCACATTCTCCGGGATCCATGTGGATTTATTTGGAGATTGAGATTTTAAAATGTCCATTGATATTGCTTGCTTAACTACTACCTTAATGCACATTGACTCACTCTAGTTAACGACTAGTAATGCCTGCAAACCTACCAGAAAACAATATTTCCAAACAGTGATACCTGTTGACGTCATCGTTCGTATTATCGCAGTCCGGATAAGTGTTGCTCACTTGGACACCTTGTAACCCTGCGTGCCACAAAATTTCTATCTTTTCTGCTAGTCGACATCAAATTCTCAATCAACTGAAAAGGGGAGCGGGCCTGATGGTGGTTATCAAAATTCATTATGTGGGTTCTATTTGTCTTAAGAATTCCATCTAAAATCAAATTTATCTGTTACAATTTTTAATGTAAGCTATTAATGAAGGATTCGGTAAAATTTTCTTTAAAAAGAGTATAGTTAGGTGAAATTAAAGAAAGTTGGTTTAAATACACATCATCTCTTTTGTCAAATTAGTGATATGACATAAATTGTATTTTCTTTATGTTTGTATGTTTGAAATGATATTTGTCTATTTTTAATATAGACCTGAAAAAGATTCATATTTATTGTGACTAATACATGTTGTCCTATACATAGTCATATACATTTTACATTACAAGATATATAACCCTTTCAAAATAATAGTATATGTCAACCATTTAATATAAATTACTATAACTTGTAGTATATGCATACCTAACTACTAGTCCACTTAGTAGGTACAATTTTTACAACACTACAAAATAGATTGTGAAGTCGACTATTGAAAAGACAAACAATAAAATCAAGTTATTGTTAGAAAATTTCAAATCTTCTCATTATGTAATAATACATATGTAGATTTAGATGCATCCAACAATTTTATGAAATTAAATGTAAAGTAAATTCAAATATATCCACTTATTCTAGAATCTTAAATGCATTTGTCATATCTTCATCATATTAGTGAACAAAACACAATTACACTCAATATAATTAAATAAAATATAACCACACATATCAAGGTACTTCTGTGTAATCATTAGGATGCCTATAAGAGCAAAATATTTTTTATCAATTATTTTCTACATTTTCATAGATTTAATATCTCTATCATTTTGCACAACTGCCTTCTAAACTATAAGTTAATTTTTTTTTTTCAATTCTACCTATAAATTAAAATCATTTCATTTTCTATATTTTGATTACGAGTTCAAATAATTCATTACTTTATGTTAAAAACCTATGTTTATCTAATCAAAAGATGTGTATGTGTATGTGCATTGAAGTAGAGGACAATAAAGATGACAAAATTGACTATTTATAATGAAATTAGTTAAAACTAATCTTAGATGAGAAATTGAAGATAACCACACTCAAAATTTGAAGATATGACAAGAACAAGATTCATAAGACTCAAAATCTTTTTTAAACTACTATTTTCTAAAATAATGGAGATCAATTCATTTGAATAGGGGAACAACACAAAGTAATTTTTTTGATAAAAAAATATAACATAAGATCCAAGGTGATCCCCATATAATGATGCCTTTTTAAAGGTATACAAAAGTCACTTCAACGGAAAGTAAACTAACATTTTATATTTTTCCTATTTTTTGACTACTTTCATTGAGAATGTGTGTCACATACTATTGAAACCCCAGTTTTGTTGCCATCAAACTCAAATTTCCCAAAGTGTTGCATTCATGGATTTACCACAGTACTGCTAGGTGCACTTAAGATGAGTGTGGATTGGAGGTGTTACCCGCTATCCCATAGTGGTCTCCATCTGCTTGTACAGTAGTGCATGGGGGGCAGGGGGGTCCTACCTCACCACCTCGTGACAATGGTTGGAAGTGGTTGGCAATAGATCAAAGGCCATATCGCTACCTCGTAGTGGACCATGGAAGGTGTTGGCAATAGTGCAGGGGCCACCCCACCACCCTGCGATGGTGGTTGACTCTTGCTTGCAATAATACGGGCCATACCACCACCCCACGACAACCTGTGAAATGGCTTACGGTGGTGTGGTGTATATCCTGTCATATCACGATGGTTGGTCTAAGAGGCTTGTGGTGGTGCAGTACATATCCCATTGTCTCATGATGGTCAGTTGAAGATGACTGTGATATGGCAGTAAGCTGCAAAGGCTTTTTAGAGTGACAAAGGGATTTTGAAGAGACAAGGTTTTATGTCTCTTCAATAGGATTTCGATAGAGTGAAATGGTAACAAAGGACTAGTTAGATGGTGACACATGGCACAAAGTCATTCATTGATTGGACACCATTGTTGTGAATCAATGTGTTCGTTGGCTCAAGGATTTCAACCTGAAGGCCATAGTTGAAAAATATGATAACCATGTAACTGCTTGTGATATCTCAATGCTCATTGGTCAATGAGACAGTACTACAACAATGTAGGTTGTTGACTTGAAGGAGGAGATAAATATATATAGAGAAGTCTATAATGTAATGTTGGTATTATATCAAATATCATAATACATTGGATTGACCATGAGTCGTAGGGTGGTTGGTTGAAGATCAGAGTGAGTGTTATGCTGGTGAAATGATTCTATGATTCAACACCTGAAAGAGCATAGCTTTGTAACGTGTATGTAATTGGCATTCTCACTATAATACAAGTGATCTTTACTTTGGTGTGTGGGTTCTTTCCCGAAAGAGTTTTCCTACATAAATCTGGTGTTTGTTCTTTGTTTTTTATTTTGTTATTGTTGTATGTGTATCTTTATGTTCTGTAATTGCAAAGTTTAAGAGGTTTTCTATATCTCTCTCCTAAAGATTAGCATTAAGAATGTGTATTTTGTACTCTACTTTCCTTTCAATTAGTATCAAAGCTTAGGAAACTTTGTTGTCATTGTGGGTAAGATGGGTTTTTCTTGCTAATCTTGTTCAGTGGGAGTTTTGTAGAAAAAATGGTTGTAAACTTATTGCAACTTTAAGATGGAAAGCACATCTGGAAGAATAGAAATTGAGAGGTTAAAATGTGGAAATTTGGAGTTGTGGAAACTCAAAATATAATATTTTCTTGTCGATCAATAGTTATGGATTGTAGCGTCCTCTAACAAACCATTAGAAAACCTCACAGGATGATAGGGATACAACAGACCTGAAGGCCAAGGGCCTGATCAAACTGTGTTGGCTGATTTAGTTCTCCTAAATGTCCATGAAGGGAAGACTGTGAAACTTTTGTTGAAGAATCTTGGTGACATTTATTAGGGGAAATCTCTGGTAAATAAGATATTCCTGAGGAAGAAGTTATATTCTTAGAAGATGGATGAAGG
>VDFB02148373.1:0-26627 GCA_007258455.2 Sequoia sempervirens | reverse complement strand
TTTTTAATAAAATGATGCTTTATGGGGTTTTTTTCTTGAAAGGGTTTTTCCCATGTGTATCTTGTGTAATGTGTAAAATCTATGCTTGTATGATTCTCATTTTATTTATTTTATATCTTGTTTATAATGGTTGGTATTGTAAGATCCTAAATTCTAACATGGTATTAAAGCAAGTTAGGGCATACTAATCATTTTTATAGGATATACTAGAAGACATGTTGAACTTGATGGGAAACCTCCTTATGCTCAATCAACACATATGTGAGGTCATTTTTACAATGTATCTAGTGTTTCTTTTCTATGTTTTTAAAATCAATTCATTAAAGTCATGCTAGGAAATACTAATAATTTTTTTAAGTGGTATAATTAAAATCTTTGACGCATTTTTTTACATAGGATATTAATTTGTTATTATAAAATTCTATGATCATAAAACACAAATTTAATTAAAAAAACAAGGTTGGATTCTTTATCTTTTCAATCACTTTTAATAAAATTTCTTTAAATTCAAGTGATAAACTAGGAACACCATGGTCAACATGACTCCTCTTTCAGTGACTACAACAATTACAAACTTACTTCTTCAAAAATAAACTCTCTTTAATTTTTTTAAAAAATATATTTTTTATTTAAAAAATTCAATTTAATTCTCAATGCCCAATAAAATAAATAAGAATAGATATAACATTTTTTGAATAATTTTAGGAACTCCTATTTATCTTACATTTAAAAAAACAAAAAAACCACGTCCATGTTTTTTGAATCAACATTCATCCGAATACCTAATGTCAAAATCCCTTTCATTCGAATATTTTTCCTTGATTGACATATTTTCATAATCTCCTATTTAAAATTGAAGGCCTTGTCTTTTTTTTGAAAAGTTGACAATAAGTCACGACCCTTGTTTACTAATTGATATAAAAAGACATGACGATTGCTAACAAATGGTTAAAGGAATTTAAACAAAATTCTAAGGTTTTACTTGTATTAATTTCTCATCGAACTGGTTGAAATCTGACAAGTGATGAGGAATTTACTATGTCTCGGTGGAATAGACTATGCAGTCATGTTAGATGAGGAAAATGGCATCGCAACAATCTCATTCATACTTGGAATCGAACAAGAAGAATATGCATTGGTTCTTTGCAATGCACCTTGGATTTCAAATATGATTTATATGTGAATTTGTCCACTATCTCTGAGATGAAATAATAACCAAGCTGTCTTTTGCCTCTCTAGCATGATCATATTAGGGGAGTGGGGCCTATAGTGGAGCACCCTAATTTTACGTTTCTCAAAACAATATGAAAATTTCAAATCATTCCCAATTTTGTACAACAGTTATTTGGAACGTCAGGTGCTTCTATATTTCATTTTAGGGCCACATTATTAAATATGATACCACATCAGCATGCTTTTTGTTGAGGTATTCAAAAAGGCCCAAAAAAAGGTGAGACCAATAGTAGTGCACTAAGTCAGATTTTATTGGTGCACTGATGTGGCATCACATGATTTTTTAGTTTGTGTACTTATGGATAAACAGTGTTTTGCAATTGGATATTAAGATGCTCCACTATGGAAGCCCACTAAAGACTACTATCCCAACTATTGAACCCGCTCCACTACGAACCCCTCTCCCCTACTGTGTGAATAGAAATTTTGATTCCATCTTGGAACTGTGCTGGCTATGGATATTCATAGCTTAGGCATTGCTCGCCCATTCTAGTCATCCCATCTCGTCCTAGCCTAGACGTAGTAAGGGATCACTCGAGTTCCTTTGTGCAAAGCACAAGTCTTGTTTTAGATGCGACGGGTTCCTTTGTGCAAAGCCAATGATCTACCTTGACAAGAAATCATATTCCTTTATAAGGCATGCGCTGTTGTCCAAACATGTCCCAATATACAACGTAGGAAGGTGAACATAACCCTAGCGCTTGATTCCTCCCTCATTGCCTTAAATCTTTTGTGAACAGTACATTTTTTAACCCATCCATATTTCTAGTCATTATGTAATAGTGATTCTTCTACTATCAGATGATTGTGGTGGAATCCAAAACTCCGACCTAGATATGTTGTAGTTACAAAGAAACCACTTCAAATTTGTAACTGGATAGTCATGAACCAACAATAGAAGAAAATAAATAAATAAGAACATTGAGTTTGCCACGTATGTAAATGGGTAATCCATCATTACCTATTTGCAATGGATAACCATCCAGACAATAAAGATAAATTTTGGAGATTAAATTTTTTGCAAATATTTATGTTCTCACAATTGTCATAAATTCTTATAAGTTCATTCGTTTTCAAAGGCACTCATTTCAGGAGATTTGACAATATAAGCCTTTATTAATGGCTTACATATGCGCTATGTATCCATGTCAACCAAAGCATTCCAACCACAATATATGGTAAAATTCCTATCCTTTATATTTTGATGGATGTCTATTCTTTTTCCAAAGCTTCCAATTTTATGTGGGCAGGGAGAATAGCAACAATGGTCATGGGTTTGGGTCATTCACGTACCAATGAAATTTGCATGAAAGCTTCTAAATATTTTTCAAAAAATCCATTTTGAGCATGTCTTGCAATCATTGCAGGTCGTGTGATCAGTATTCCTCGAGGCATTATGTCATATAGTTCCACATTTTGCATGCATATCTACCAGTGTGAGGAAGGTGTGCAGACTATCTTCTTGATTTCTCAAATAACACGAGCTCCCCCATAGACTTGGTAAAGAATTCTGTTCTTCAACTCCCTTAGTGGAAAACACATAGTAGATGCGCACATACTAATGTCATAAATTTGTTATTAGGAATGCTCTCTTGAAAGTATTAGGTGAAAATGAGTGATACGATCTTGTATTTATACTTGTTTATGCCAAATTTCTCGAAATTACAGCATTACAAGCTGACATCAGATCTAGGAAGCTAAAATCCTGTCAAAAATTGAATTTAAATTAGGTCCTTATTAGAATAGGACTCATGCGCCCAAGGTGGCGTATGAGTCCCAGTGGCTCAAAATTAGGGCACAAACTCCAATACAAGTCTTGTTTAATGTGAAATTCAAAATTAGGTCCCAATACCTAGGTGGGAATCATACGCCCAAGGTGGCGTATGAGTCCCAAGCCACTAAATCTAGAACACATGACCCAAAACACTGAATTATAATTGGTTATTTGATATGTGTTGGGATTATCTCTAGAAAAATGCATTTAACAAGGCTTGTGGATGCAAAATAGGGCCAATTAAAGCATAAATAAGCCTAATCAATTAATAAAACCCTAGATTAGTGTGAAAGTGTTAGGATACACTTTGCAACACCTTAAATAAGTCACCATTAAGTTTATTTAGTTTTAAAAGGGCCCCAAACTTAATGTGAAGGTTTAAATAAATACACTTTACAACACTAAATTAAGCCAAAATTAGGTTTATTTAGCTTAAAAGGACCCTAAACCTAATTTGAATGCATAAAACATATTACAACACTAGATCAAGGGAACATTAGGTTCATTTTAACATTAATTATTCCCAAATTCAATGTGAAAATATAAAGGGCAACATTTTTTTTTCACTTCAAAGAGAAATTTTGGAAAGGGAAGAGTAAGAAAGGGTTGAAAAGAAAAGGCTTGAGGTTTTCTTCAAATTTTCAACTCTTTGGAAATCAATTTTAAGGTAGGGTGTGGGCCCTCTTTTCAATATTTTAGAATTTCTATGTACATGTGAAAGATTGTAAGGGTTTTTACATATTTTTGTATGTTATTTTTTTTGAAAATTTTGTAATTTTTTTGGAATTGTGACGCATTTTGTGTAAAGGAAAAAAATTGTGATATTTTGTTATTTTTTATGTATTTTGTGTTGTGTGAAGTTGACCACCCTTGAGAGCATTTGGTCATCCTTGTAATTGGGGTTTGAGTGGGTGAGGCTCTTACATGGGGTGTAATTTTTGTATAAGAGTATCCCAATTATGTTATTCTTGGATAAGAGTTTCTAATATGTTATTTTGTGGTCCAGGAATAATGGGGTTTTGGTTGAATGGAAGTTTGTGTACAAATGTGATCAAGAAGAAGTTGTGGGTTTCAAATGTGAATCAATTTGTGAGATATTTTTTCCCTCATTGTGGTTGAGTCTCCACTCCCCCTATTAAATATTCCAAGAGCCATCCTTTGTGTTGTAATTTTTTGATGGTTTACTATTGTAATGTGAAATAAACCTATTGATGTAGGTAAGTGCAAGAAGTTGGATCCACAAAATGTTCAAAAAGTGGAACTACTTTTCTTGATTTTCAAAAATTGTCACAATTAAACTAGAATTTGAAGCACTTACACATTGAATCTTTAAAAGGTTTAGCAATATGAAATTTAGTATTTTGAGTCTAGTTTTCAAATATGTAATTTATTCTAATACCCAGATGATACAAAATAATTTTCAATACACATTTATAAAAATTCACTTATAAAAGTCACTTTTTTAGGACCATACTATGCACATGTATAGACACCATAATTTGACCTAAATAAACATATTTTTCTAATTAATTTTGATGAAAGATGTGCATTATAATGAATATTAATGAGGATATTTTTTATAAAAAAATTTCATAATATTTTTTTATTTATTATATTTTTGTTGGCCCTAATTACTAGTTTTTGAAACCCTTGTGTCTGGAGACCATAAATTGACTTCAAATTATCATTTTTTGAATTTTATTTCTTTATTGTGTAAATAATTGTTTATAGATTGATGCAATATAATTTTTTAATAATTAAATTAACAAATTAAAAGTTATCAAAAAATATGTAAACTTGACATTTCAATTTATTGACCAGTTTCCTCATAAATTCATTAAAAAATATAAAAAAATAATCCAATCATATAAGAATTACATATTTGAAAACTAGACATTATCATCTATACTGGGTTTTCATTTCATAAAACAATTTTGAAATAAACCTCGTCAGCTATATTGTCAAAGTTAGTTTTTTCTCTCGAAATTGGCATGACCTTGTACTTGCAAGTCCAAGGCTAATTTTTGGGTTACCATGCCTTTTCTGAGCCTAAATGCAAATGAAAAACATGTATTGTGAGTTGCAAAATTTTTGGAATGAGTACCCAATTTAAAATGGGCACCTATTTAAAAAATGAATGGGCACTTGTTTTAAAGCTAAAAAATGACACTTTCCCTGAATGTGGACCCAAATTATTGCACTTACTCGTACAATGTGAATGATATGCTTGGTTGAGAAGAATCTATGTTTTATATGGATTACATTATGTTGTTACTGAATCTGGATTTGGCTATGTGACCCCTTTTGCTTGAGGTGGGTTGGATTTACAACCCTATGGTTAGGTGGAGAGCCCATCGGCCCAAGCATTTTTTCCTTGTTGTTTTTGTTTTCAAGTATATGTGCTTTTGGAGATTCTCATGGATAACCATGTTATAATTTACAAGTGGAGATACCTATTACCATTATTAAAATGGTGAAATATTAAAATATTTTTTAAAAATGTAACTAAGGTTTCAATGTAATAGATGTATATGGTTTCTAATAGATTATATTGTAAAAATAAAAAGAAAGAAAAAAAATTTGTAGAGTATTTTTTATTAATGTGCATTTAATCTATTCATTATTGTCCTTTATGTTATCATTATTGTATATTAAAATTGAATATAGTTGTACTATATGTGAATATTTTGAAAATACTTTTAAATTTATTTCTTATTATCTTTTTCTTGAACAAATTTAATCAACATGATCTATCAAAAGTTATGGTTATAACACTACTCCCCTATGTCAAACAATAAATTGTTTTAAAGTGGTTTTATAGATTTGATCATGAAAAACTAATAAACGAAATATTGAACTATAAAATTTAATGAGTTTTTCAATTATGTATCTCCAAACAACCTATTAAAAAATTGTACTAACCCAAATAAAAAAATGTGAGTTATTAACAAAAAATTGGCATCCTATTTCATAATAATAATCTCTCTTAAAATAGTATTACATTTGTTATCACAAAGAATGATAAACATAGAAATAGGATATAATATTACCTAACATTGAGACATCATGTCCAACATGGCATCAAATTTTCCTTCTACTCTATAATTTGGGCTAATTGAACTAAATCTTCCCTTATCTCTATCTACCATGATCCTAAGTGGATTGTGAAGAACTTTCACAATCACTAGCCAAACCCCCTTGCACTTTTCACACTTCTAAAATAGGATCTATAACTAGAGTTATTGGGTTTTGTTGCATTGTCTTATTTTTTTCTATAATGTAATAATGGACTTCTCTATCACTCATGGATAATGCTGCACAATAGGATTAAAGGAATGGGATTGGAAGATCTCCAACTTTGATACCACTATAATAACCACCCTCAATTTTTTAATTTTTCTCCAATGAGAAAATGACATAAACTTGTCAAACAAAGTCATAACTATTGTCATACATTTTTTATATGAATAATAGACATTCATATAGTTGACTTTACAATTGTTTTGATGGAAATTTTCTCATCAAAAAATGTAAAATACATGTGATACTCATGATGATAAAATATCCACAAGAAATACTTGGAAAGGAGATTAGAGGATGTTGTAGGTCTAATTTTTTTGTTTGCAACTATATATTAGACTAAATTTAATGTAAATATAAAGTTTTGGAAACTCTAAAAGGAGACACATTCACCAATTGACCATTCTAACAAGCCCCAATCTAGAATCTCTTCACATCTTAGCTCCCAACTAGCTCCTAATCATCCAAGAGGAAGTGTACTCAAGCTTGGAATTAAATATTTAGCTGTATCAAGTCCATCATACCTCTATATTAGCAAGTACAACCAATCCTATAAGTTGTACAACTAACATATTGGAAAGCAAACACCAAAACCCAGCCTCAAACATTTACCAAAGGTCTCCAAAGGTCAAATTTCTCCAAATCAATAATGAAATGTCCTTCAAAAGGTATCACTCGAAGAGATGAGATCACACAACTAGCTCATTACGATCCTTCTAGATTTTTGTGTAAATCTATAAACAACTTAAAAAAACCTCAAAGGGGGTCGACCAACTATTGGGCGGGTGCAAAAAGAATGGGGGAAAAAAAGTGGTCAAAATTCTTATTTTAAAAAAAAATCCATAACACAAGCGCATTATAGCTCTCTATAACAAAAAAAGCAACATTTTTCATTTGTAATTTGTGTTTTCTTGCAAACCCGTGGCCTACAAACCCTTGAAAGCATGCCTGCATTATTGGAGGCCAAATTATTTGCCAAATTGTTGGTGATCCTTCAACAAAATTCTGCCACAATGTCAGCGAGGTCAAAGGACTAAGTTTTGTTTGTTTTTTTGTGTGAATTTGATACTAAATAGGTAGATTTAAGTGGTTTTTTGTTGTAAATTTCTTTAATTTATAGGAATTGATAACCAACCTCCTCCTCAAAATCCTTAAAATCATCAATCACCTAAACACCAAATACATGATGAAGAGCAACCCAAACAACAAACACCTCCAATATTTCCTCAATATGCCCCTATAACATAAGAAAATTTAATGGGGTAAATTGAAAATAACAAAAAACAAATTGAGGACATAATTGCAAGGTTGAAAGATCTTGCATGTTCAACCTCACATAGATTTGTGCTTGCTCGATCTCTTGAATCTATGTTATCAAATGTAGATTCAATTAGCAAGAAAATATCTACTTGGTCAGATAAAAGGAAAGAGTTTAGACAATTCTATGCAGATAAGTTATCTTATAAACAAGTCAAAAATTACAAAATTACAAAATTTTACTTGTGTTCCCTTTTCACAAACCCACAAACAAATCAACCTCTACACCCTACAAGCAAGAGGTTATCTATCCTTTAGTGTAACCACCAAGGGATAAAGAACCATTTTTGGTAGAGGTGGTGGATGGTTTTTTACCATCCTCAATGTAACAATAATGAGGTCCCACAATATTTTTTGAGGAAACTCTACTCTAAGTTTGTCCTCAATAAAGTTCCAAACTATTTTGATATGCAGTACTTCCAGGGTAGAGGTGGGGGTTCACACAAGATAGACCATGGGCACATCTTGACCCACAACTAGCGAGATGAGCACTCACCAAACCACCCTATGAGCACATGGGTATCCCTTCCATTGTGAAGAAGAGTGTTTAGGTTGAGACACTACAATCCATTAAATCCTTCACCTAGAGCATCATAGAGCATGCCAGTCCTACAACACAGTGTGAGCCAAGGGAGACTTCAAGGAGTAGGGTTCCACCCGATATTTTTTAGGCTTGTAGTTCACCCTGTGTTTATGATCCTATAGATAGTCAAGACATAGGTGCGTAGGCTACATATGCATCTCAACAGTTGGTGATGATAGATGCCCTCCTAAATGAGGCTTTTGGCCCTGATACTCAGGTAAATGTTAGCAAGTTCATTGAGTTTAATTTATTAAATTTTATTTTTGAAATGCAAGATTAACTAATTTATTTTAATGATTGTAATGAAATTTTAGGGTCATAACATTCATTCAATTTTTAGAAGTTCTTGACCTCTGTATTATACTACATGTACTATCGAGGTATGTAACTAGAAAACAATTATAAATATTACATGTGAAAAGCATTGTTATATGAATAGTATTATAATATCTGATTTTGGGCATTGAATAGGTTAATCTTGGAGATTTCACCGCAACACCTCCTAATGGAGATGGAGTTCGAAGCTTCACTTAAGTAATAAAATAAATATTTTAACTAATGAATTGTGCTTAATAGGGTTTTTGCTTTATATTCATATTGTTGATTACATTGCATTGCACATCTTTAAAAATTAAAGCATTAATTCACATTGCATAACTAATAACTAGATGTTGATAGATGACAAACTTTAAATTACAATATAGTTTTTAAGAAATTCAACATAAGCAGTTATGCAATTACTTCACATTGCATAACTAATAACTAGGAGCAACTACCAATTGCATTTGATTGTCATGGCATTCCATGAGACCACATTTTATTGAGGTATTTTTTCAAATAGTTCACTACCTTTTCTATGCTATGGATGTTTGGAAAAAATATATCAAAGCATAATAGTAAGCTATAGCATAGAAAAGGCAATCAACTATTTAAAAAAATATCTCAAAGAAATGTTGTTTCATGGTGATGTCCATCACCATGAGACCACATTTCTTTGAGGCATTTTTTCAAACATCTCACTACCTTGTCTATGCTACCACATTTTCCATACATATCTACTAAATCATTTTATCAAATAGTTCACTTCCTTGCTACTATGGCTAAAAGCCTAAAACAAGTGCTTTCGAACAAACTATAGATTCTTGGAAAAAATATATCAAAGCATAATAGTAATGTGGTAGCATAGACAAGGCAATGAGTTGTTTGAAAAACTACCTCAAAGAAATTTGGTCTCATGGTGATGTCCATCACCATGATACCACATGTCTTTGAGGCATTTTTCAAACAGCTCACTACCTTGTTTATGCTATCACCTTTTCCATACATGTCTACCAATGCATTTTATCAAATAGCTCACTTCCTTTCTACTATGGATAAAATCTTAAAATAAGTGCTTTATAACAAACTATGGATGCTTGGAAAAAATATCAAAGCATAATAGTAAGCAATAGCTCATAGACAAGGAAAAGAGTTGTTTGAAAAAATACATCAAAGAAATGTGGTCTCATGGTGATGGACATCACCATTAGACCACATTTCTTTAAGGCATATTTTCAAAAGCCTCATTGCATTTTCTATGCTAATGTACATTTTCCACACATCTCTACCAAATAATTTTATCAAATAATTCACTTCCTTGTTGTTATGGCTAAAAGCATAAAAAAGGCGCTTTCGAACAAACTATGGATGCTTGGAAAAAATCTATCAAAGCATAATAGTAAGCAATAGCATAGACAAGGAAATGAGCTATTAGAAAAAAGTGCATCAAAGAAAGTGGTCTCATGGTGATGGACATCACCATGAGACCAAATTTCTTTGAGGAATTTTTTCAAATAGCTCACTTCCTTGTCTATGCTACCACATTTTCCATACATTTATACCAAAGTATTTTATCAAACAATTCACTTCCTTTCTACTATGACTAAAAGCCTGAAATAGGTGCTTTCAAACAAACTATGGATGCTTAGAAAAAATATATCAAAGCATAATAGTAAGTAATAGCATAGACAAGGAAATGATTTTTTGAAAAAATGCCTCAAAGAAATGTAGTCCATCACCATGAGACCACATTTCTTTGAGGAATTTTTTCAAACAACTCACTGCCTTGTCTATGCTACAACATTTTCCATACATGTCTACCAAAGCATTTTATCAAACAACTCACTTCCTTTGCTGCTATGGCTAAGAACATAAAATAGGTGCTTTCGAACAAACTATGATGCTTGGAAAAATATATCAACTATATAATAGTAAGCAAAGCATAGACAAGATTATTTGAAAATTGAATATTGTGGTCTCATGGTGATGGACATCACCATGAGACCACATTTCTTTGAGGAATTTTTTCAAACAGCTCATTTCCTTTCTATGCTACATTTTTTCCATACATGTCTACCAAAGTATTTTATCATAAAATTCACTTGCCTATGGCTAAAAGCCTAAAATAGGTTCTTTCAAACAAACTTTTGGATGCTTGGAAAAAATATATCAAAGCATAATAGTAAGCAATAACATAGACAAAGAAATGATTTGTTTGAAAAAATGCATCAAAGAAATGTGATCTCATGGTGATGGACATCGCCATGAGACCAAATTTCTTTGAGGATTTTTTTCAAATACCTCACTATCTTGTCTATGCTGCCACATTTTCCATACATTTTTACCAAATAATTTTATCAAATAATTCACTTCCTTGCTACTATGGCTAAGAGCCTAAAACAAGTGCTTTCAAACAAGCTATGGATGCTTGGAAAAAATATATCAAAGAAAAATAGTAAACAATAACATAGACAAGGCAATAAGTTTTTTGAAAAAATGCATCAAAGAAATGTGGTCTCATGGTGATGGACATCACCATGAGACCACATTTCTTTGAGGCATTTTTTCAAACATTGCACTACCTTGTCTATGCTACCACATTTTCCATACATGTCTACCAAAGAATTTTATCAAACAATTCACTTAATTGTTGCTATGGCTAAAATCCTAAAACAAGTTCTTTCAAACAAACCATGGATGCTTGGAAAAAATCTATCAAAGCATAATAGTAAGCAATAGCATAGACAAGGTAATGATTTGTTTAAAACAATGCCTCAAAGAAATGTGGTCTCATGGTAATGGATATCACCATGAGAGCACATATCTTTGAGGAATTTTTTCAAACATTTCACTACCTTTTCTATGCTACCACATTTTCCATACATGTCTACCAAAGAATTTTATCAAATAGTTCACTTCCTTGCTGCAATGGCTAAAAGCATAAAAGAAGTGCTTTTGATCAAACTCTGGATTCTTGGAAAAAATCTATCAAACCATAATAGTAAGTAATACCATTGGCAAGGCATTGAGCTATTTAATAAAATGCCTCAAATAAATGTGGTCTCATAGTGATGGAACCATAATAGTAAGTAATACCATTGGCAAGGCACTGAGCTATTTAATAAAATGCCTCAAATAAATGTGGTCTCATGGTGATGGAAATCACTATGAGACCACATTTCTTTGAGGCATTTTTCAAATAGCTCACTACCTTGTCCATGCTTCCACATTTTCAATTTACATGTCTACCAAAGAATTTTGTCAAACAATTCTCTAAAAAAAAATTCAAACAATTCACTGCCTTGTCTATGCTACCACATTTTTCATACACATCTACCAAAGTACTCAAAATTTTGTTGACTATCTCATACATTATTAGCCATGACCTGCATCATTATTCTAGTATTTGTAATTGAATAATGTTATTTTTTATTTTTAGATGATGTAGGTGGAGACACCTCCTAATGTTCATATTATAATGGAGCATGGTGTGTCCTCCAGAATTGATAGCTCCATTCCTTTGATGGGGGTATGAGGAAGATTAGTAAATTTTAAATTACATTAATTGTTATAGTTGTTTATTATTAAAAAAACAAATGATTATTGATTTGAAGTTTAATTTCTAATTGGATGGTTTCTATAGGATATTAGAATGCCACAGCCTAATCATGTTATTGTGTAAAATGAGGAGAGAGATCATTTAGAGGTAGTAAGTGATTATTTTGTTAAATATTTCATTTTTTATAATGTAATTTCTATATATTAATGTCTATAATTTTTATTGTAACAGCTAAGGCTCCATGATGAACTAAATAGGAGGAGCATCCCTCAAATTCAAAGTAGACCACTCTCATATGTGTCTCCATCCCCTTGAAGATCAAAGGCCGCCCGTGAAATAATTTCTTCACCTAGAGGGGAATGACTTTTTATTGGGTTTGTTTGTTGTATGCCTATATGGAATTTTTGAACATATATTTTGTATTGCATATAGTTGACATTGTATGCCTATATGGAATTATTGTAATATTATATGGTTATTTTGTATATATGTTATACAAAATTGATAGATATTGATGTATGCCTATATGGCTATTTGGTTAATACACATCTTTTTGTTGATGGTGTCCATATTTACATTATAAATCCATGCTTCAATGGATATTTGTAGATGGTTTACTTCAAATATTTAAAGTCTAATTATATTACATTCACTCTTCCTTTATATAATTGTAAATATACAAAGTTTGAACATTGTTCTCCTCTAAGATTATTGAACATTAAATCAGTCATATGAATATAATAATACATGATGCAATCTAACACCTAGGTCTCTCTATCACTACACATCTAAGCCCGTACTCTATAGGATCGTTGTAGTATGGTAAGGAAATTCATGTAATTATACAATGAAATTTGAAGTGTGTACCTAAAAGTGAGCAACACATTATTACATGTGACATAATACTTCTAGAAGTTTGTCATATAATTCTTGGAAGACATCTACCATTCCACATGTATGATTCATACTACCATTCCACGTGTATGCTTCATGCTACCATTCATGTGTATGCTTCATGCTACCATTCATGTGTATGCTTCATGATTCTTATGTATACTTCATGTGTTCACATGTATGATTCATGCTTCATATGTATACTTCATGTTTTCATGTGTATGCTTCATGCTTCTTGTGTAGACTTCATGTATTTACATGTATGCTTCATGCTTCCTATGTATACTTCATGTATTATGTGTATTCATTTGTATGCCTCATACTTTCTATATTATGTATATCTATTTTTTTCTTCATTATTGGATACATATCTTCATCAAGATTACTCCATGTGTATTAAAAACATTGTTTGTCAAAATGCTTTCTAGGTTGATGAGAACTAACATAAAAGGGAGAGAAATTTATTATTGAGAAAGACATCCATAAAATCCTGGAAGAATAAAATTAAGAATACAACCTTAGGAAACATTGCAAATAAATTAATTCAGGTTCTCATGAATAGTGGTGATATGATTTAGGTTATGGCACTTCAAAGGAAAAAAGTTGTGACCCTTCGAATAGGAAAGACTATGACCCTTTTATAATGAAGGGTGTTGACCATGCCTAGCATAGATGTGCCCAATTGGATGTGTCGGCACAAATTGTTTGGCCCCATGAAGAACAAAACAAAAAGTAGCCTACCTTGCAACTTTACACTACATGCATCTGATGGGTTTTGGAGCATCAAAAAAATTTCACCATGGGAAAACACCTTAGAGATATCAAAAACTAAGAGAGGTTGTTATAGAGGATCCCTACGTGATCTTGTATCCTTATAAATATTATTTCTAAGTGACACAATTTCAAAGTAATAGCTCCTCAGAGATTGTTTCTTTTTTTCTCTTTGGTCTCTTAAGAGACTTCACCAGTACAATGTAGCTCAAACAGTTTCAAAATGTTTGGGTGTGAAATAGGACCTTTCCTAGCATAAAACCACCAATCAAACATATTGGAATTGTCAGTTTGGTTGCATGAGGAGAAAAATGAAAGCTACACTCCTTTGCAACTTTAGACTACATGCATCTAACCCGCTTTCCATCAACTAAAAATTGGACACCACGGGCAAACACATCAAAGATATCAAAAACTGAGAGAGGTTATTGTAGAGGGGACCTACGCAATACTATAGCCTCAAAAAAAATGTTTGTAAGTGACACAGTTTCCAAGTAACATCTTGTCAAATATTGCTACCTTTTTGCACTTTGGACTCTTAAGGGATATCATTGATACAATGCGGGTCAGACTATTTTGGCATGTTTGGGTGTAAAATAGGACCATTTCTAACTTAAATGTACCCATATAGATATGTTGTAACTTTTGGTTTGGTTGAACGAGGAGCAGAACAAAAGTTACACCCCTTTGCAACTTTACATTGCATGCATTTGACACATTTTTCATCAACTAAAAATTGGACACCACGGACAAACACCTCAAAGATATCAAAAATAGAGAGAGGTTATTGTAGAAGGACCCTACATGATACCATAGCATTGGATGGGTTTTTCTAAGTAACATGGTTTACAAGTAATAGCTCCTCAAATATTGTTTCTTTTTGCACTTTGGTCTCTTAAAAGACTTCGTCAATACAATGTAGCTCATACTATTTCGATGTGTTTGGATGTGAAACATGATCTTTCCTAGCATAAACCCACCAATTCAATCATGTTGTAAGTATTGGTTTGGACACATAGGTATTAGAATGAAAGTTACACCCCTTCACAACTTTACACTGCATGCATTTGACCCATTTTCCATCAACTGAAAACTAAACACCATGGGTAAACGCATCACAAATATCAAAAACTGAGAGAGGTTATTGTCGAGAGGCCCTACATGATATCCTATCCTCATATAGAATGTTTGTAGGTGACACAGTTTTTTAGTAATAGAGTTCCTAAGTAATAGCTCATCAAAGATTGTTTCTTTTTCACACATTGGACTCTTAAGGGATATCTTTGGTATAATGTAGCTCAGACTAGTTCAGCATGTTTGGGTGTGAAATAGGAGCATTCCTAGCCTAAACATACCCATCTAGACGTGTTGGAGCTATCATTTTGGTCGTACGAGGAGCAGAATGAAAGTTACACCCCTTTGCAACTTTACACTACATGTATTTGACAAGTTTTCCATCAACTACAAATTAGACACCACAAGCAAATGCCTCAAAGATATCAAAAATTGAGAGAGGTTATTATAGAGGGGCCCTATTTGATCACATATCCCTAGAAAAATTGTTTCTAAGTGACATGATTTTTGAGTAATAGCTCGTCAAATATTACTACCTTTTTGCACTTTGGACTCTTAAGTGATATCACCGATACACTGTAGCTCAAACTGTTTTGGCATGTTTGGTGCAAAACAAAACCATGTCTAGCCTAAACATACCCATTTGGATGCATTGGAACTATTGGTTTGGTCGCACAACAAACAAAGAAGAATCTACACATGCACCTTCCTTAATTTCTTGAGAGCAAGAAGAATCTCTTCATTGAATACATTATCTATCTCATCCATTTTAGTCTGCTTCTTTTTCAAGTGTTTTTAGAGAAAAATAACCTCCTTTTCATTGATGATAAATTATTCTTATCTTTTAGTTCCTTTTATAATTGGTTAATGTTGATCATCAAATTTTGTGCCTCTCTGATAGTCTTATGGAAATTCAGTGAGTGGGGGACCAATTTGCACCTCACTAAATACCTCTGGGATTTTTATAGAAAGTCAGCTCTTCTTTGGGGTTTGGAGAAAAGGGTAGAATGAAATCTAAATATAAAACATAAAAATGGTGATGCACCAACACTTTTACAACATTTCAAACCCAATCATTCCTATGATTGATATAATTAGACACGAATGCCACAACCCTTCATTGTTGGAAAGAGAATGAACAAAAAAGGCTAATAACAAGCACAATGCAGATTTTCAAATATTTCGCAAGTAGTGTTCATTAAGGTTTGATCAAACATAAAGATTCCTAAGGGTTATAGAAAAAACATTCAAAAACTACATGAACTCTCCCTCCTAATACAACATAGTATAATAAAGCAACAACCTTTTAGAAAAATAGAGAAGTCCAATGACATAATCCAGTTTTCACAAGTTATTATTCTACTATACGAGCACAAAGCATAGAAATCAGCTACTTAAACTATTCAAATTCACTCTGAAGACACAGTGTTTCATTCAAAAAAAACATAAAGAAAGAAATCTTGATAAAGGCCATACATTCACAGTTCAATGATTTCTTCTCAATGGTTTCATGCTTTAAATATCAAATAAACTTTAAAACGAGTTAAATACCAATCTGACAATAGTTTAAGCCTTAAAAATATAACATGCCAGAGAAATTAGTTCTACAACTTTACTCCTAAAAATAGTTCTATATCCTAAGAAAACTAAAGAAATTTTCCTTGCAAAGGAAACTGAAACTTGGAATCCAACCCTTTCATCTATCGCGCCTCTCTTTTATAGCTAAGAAAGAGAAAACGCCACCACAACACAAAAGTAATCACTACTAGTGTTGGCTTTTGACAGCACACGATCTTATCGTAGATCCTTGGTTAGGTCACAACAATCTTTTCTCATCAATTCTGGCATTAATGTTTTTAGATATTTAGTAAATATAGAGGTTTGTAAATGATTAAATCCTAGAAACACAGCCTAGAAAAAAGTTCCAATTGACCAACTAACATCACCAAAGGCACCAACTCAAAGCTTCCATCCAAAAAACCAAGAAAATAAAAAGGCCAACAAAATTCAACAAACTCCCAAAATTTATCGCTTCATAAGAAGTGCAATTTTCCCACAACAAAGAGACATCTGATGTGTCAAAAAGGTTGAAACTTTTGAGATCATGAATATAGATCCTTAGAAATCCTCTGATAAGCCAACACATGTCTTGACTCTCTCCCGAAAGTAAGACAAAAAATGAAATTTATGTAGCCACCATGTGGCGCATTGCGCACCTTTCCAATAACTCTACTTGAGCACAGGCACATCCAAAACTAAAAATATTTATACAAGCCAAAAATCAAAACAATTAAGGAAAAAATGCTTCACAATTCTAGTGAATCACATGAGGTCTTCGCTTGTGGAGGCACAAACCTAGGCCTCTAGTAATTCTTGGAGTTTGAGGAAAGAGGAATGTTGCATCTCCCAGTTTGCATCAGTTGGTAGGATGAGAGTACAGATCTACCTGTATGCTTGCTCTAGTTTGAAAACCTCTTTAAAAGAGACAAATCCCCATCTAGAAGAAACTGCTCCAAGGTGATAATAGAGTCAAGAAAGAGGATAAATCTCGCACTCAATATCATCAACCAGGGGTGTTGTACTTGAACCAGGGAGCTCTACAAAGGTCTAAATCTTGTGTCGAATTACATCTGTGACCTGTTCAACTGTCAACACATCTTCATCTGGTGAAAGAAGAGGAGGTAGCCTGAAGTTAACCAAGAAACCAAAGTCCTTGATTTCAACAACTCGCTTGTTCAGTGTCATTTGAAACTCTTTACATTTTTTCACAACCTTGTGATAGTTGATGATCTCATTAGCTTTGATAGAGGTAACCCACCAATCAGGAATCCCTACACTTTTTAGGGCCTTAACAATGGCTATGAATAACTTGGAAATGAAGCTTTGTGATTCTGCCACTCAGGGTGAGCATTTTTGCATAATGTGATCGGCCATCGGGGCAACCTTACCTTTCAATTCCCAAACATCTCTTAAGAAATGTAAAGCCAACCCAAGAACAAAAACACCAACTGTGATCCATTCCCAATGCATAGATACCAACTTCTTCATTATTAGGAGGGTTTCAGATGCTTGTGTAGCAACTAGCTCTTAGTTAAATTGAGCCTCTCTTGCTCTTGCACTTTCCTCCATTTGACTTCTCTCTCTCTAAGGGAATTTTTCAATTCTGAGCTCAATCTTGCAATCTCTTGTTTTGAATCTTCTGCTTCCACTTGGGCTTTCCAAAGATCGTCAAAATTTTGGAATCAGACATCATTCAACTCTCTTTTCATATTTTGAATTTCAGCACGAAGTTAAACTTGTTCACTTTGAGCTTCAACAAACAACTTAGATGTTTCCCCTTGTTGGCCTTTAATATTCCTCACATAGGTCATTTCAGCTTCTCTGGCTTGGATCTCATTTTGTAGTATGCTCATTGTTTCCTTCACATTTGCAAAATCTACCTCACGCTTCTTCAATTTCCTTCCCAACATTTTGTAGTCAACATATACCACCTTCTAAGTGGCCTTGCTAGGACCACTTTGTCATGCAGGTGAGTCTTGTTCAAGTCCAGACCCATGGCATGAATGTCATAGTCCTCCATCTGTATTTTCCCTTTAGGCTTGGAAATGAGTGGCTTCATGGTAGTGATTAGCAGAAAGTTCTTCTCTTCATTGAAGCAAGCTTCAATCTTCTTGGTAACGGGCATCTTGGCATTCTTTAACAATATTTTTTGATTTCTGCATGTCAAGCCTACTTGGTAGCATCAAAATGGCCTTGAATATTTTGAGGGACATCAAGGCTCTATGTTGCAATGGAAACACTAGGAGGGAGTCTGAAAAGGGTGAAAGAAGGGGAAACTTCATATTGCGGGGACACAAAAGGTAGCGTTATCATGGAAAAGGTGGGATACCAAATTGAGCAGGGGACAAACTAGTTGGGATAAATAGAGAAACAAGTTGATGGAGAGGTACCTTCCCAATAGTAGATGGGTCATGAGTGATGGTAAAGCAGGGGTCTCAACTATTTCAATCGGGGCCCTTGACAAGGTGATTAAGGAATTTCAATAGCAACCACAACAGATGAGGCTCCTTCGGCATGTGGGGTAGCTTCGGAAGATTCATTAAAAATGGTAGGGGGTGCATTCAGGATTATAAGATCAGGGTTCGAGGATGGAGGATTCCTTTCCATGGGAGGAGGTAGGGGATTAACCAAAGATGTAGAAATAGGAAGAAGAGGGGGAGAAAAACTTACTTGAGCCGTAGTAGTTGAAACACTTTATAGGATGGACTCCGCTTCTTCTTCTTATCGGGTTGGCATGTTAGGGGAACCTAGATCTTGGATCCATATTCTCTTTGCATGACTGAAACTAGTACATCCTGATCCTCTGGTAGCTGATCCTTCCAAAACTTGGCATTCAATGACTGCAATGGATCCTCTCAAAAACTGACGGGTTTGTTTCCCTTTACTTCAAGCACTATGAGAGGATGGAGCTTGTGAATCCCTTTGCCTCAAGTCTCTCCAACTATCAGATTCCTGAGGCTGAGAAGGCCGGTGTGGAACTTGTTCTTCATCAATTTCATGGCTCATCTCTAGATTGTTGTTTTTAGAATCATCCTTTTTATCATAGATTTCCTCGAATTCATCATCAAGTGGCTGAAAGTTATCAAACGAGGCTCCTAGGCACCTCATCTCCTATTGGAATCTCTAGAAGTTTTCATATTTTCTTTTTGACCATCCCCTATTCTTCAGTTGTGCATTGAGGGGTTTTCCCATCAGGAGGTTCCTTTAATAGTATGCTTACGGTTCATAGAAATTTATCTATTTTGGTCGCTAGAATGGAATGTGAGCCAAATAAATGTATGTCTCTACAATTTCTCAAGTTGGATTCCTCCTCTCAAAATATTCCCGAATCTCATGTTTCAAAGTGTAAACCCTATCTGGGTTATAGTCCCACTTGTCAAAAATGAGGACCAAGCCTAAAGCCACTAGTAAATTCATGATTTTTCCCTCGACCTTTCGCTTATTTAGCATTACCTAACTTTTAGAAATTAAGAGGGGAAGTAGATATATATATTTTTTGTTTCTTCTAGCACCATAGATCTTGTCGACAACAATTACCTGATGACATGCCTCCAATGTGAAAACTTTGTCTAGTACAAATTTAGGGAGTCAGAAAGGCTCCCCAAAAAAACCATGAAATATGATAAATGTAAAATCCTCACCCAGGAAATAATCCATCAGAGTTGATGGATCTTCAATCCATTGTATGACCTCCTTAGAGAAATAGCCGATAGAGCGAGGCAACAAATCTTGAAGCACTGGCCTTAGGAAGTGATCTACAAACCAATAATAATCCCATGTTCTTGAAAGCACATGGGTCCACACAAAAACTGGCTAGAGACAAACCCTTTCATCTAACCTAGACACTAGTACATTCCTCCCCAGCCACTCAAAATTCTGAGGCAAAATTAAATGAGACAAGACAGAAGAATACCTGAATTTAGACTTAGTACTATAATTCTTCAGTTGTTCTAGCATGTTTCCAGCTATCACCTCAGCAAAATCATAATACTTTTGGGTCCTTTCCCTTTTGAGTGCAAAAGCTAGGGCAAACTAAAAAGGATTGACCTACTCCTCATTATCAAGGCTGAAAATCTAGGCCAACATCAAGAATACAAACTGTGTCCTTCTTGAATTTCTTGCATGAAAGAGGAAAGATAAGATAACCTCTCTCCAACCTTTCCTTTGCCTCGTCCATAAAAAAATATTTTCCTAGCCATTTCTTCCCCAAAGTTGTCCATCTATTCTTCATCAAAAAGTTCAGCACCCTAGGTTGTAGGGATACACAACATATCTCATATGGATTTAGTAGAAATGATAACCTTGATCCTACTGCCCTCAATGGTTGTTGTCATTTTATTGAATTTTTTGGCACATGCATCAACCAACTCCAGGCATGGATGTATGGAAAGTAGTATAAACTATGGCAGACCACAATTCTAGAGTTGAAACACAAAACCCTCTTATGGTTCATGCTCCATCATTCTCTTAAACACACCCTCCTTAAATATTTTAAGATTAGCTAACAACTTAAGGTCAAAAATATTGTTGACAATATCTTGCACTGCCTCTCTTGGGATGCGTTTATCAGGTAGTACCTTCTTGCAGAATTTGAATGGTCGTTTCTCAACTGTTGGGGCATTGGTGAATGAGTTTTGTCCAAAAATATTGGTGTAATCAGGCCTTCTACTTGAAACTATAGTTTTTCTACCAAAGTTTGATGCTTATGTTGTGGCTATATGAGAAAGTTGCAGAGAATTTCCTTGATGACAATGGCCACTTTCCTTTCACTTCTTTGGAGAAATCTACTTTTGCGTGCAATTAATTCGCTTGCTTGTACATGTTGTTAAGGCTATGCCATTACTGCTGATCCATTAAATGTTGTCACCAAGGTGATATATGTGGATTGGAGATCTGTATCCCTTGAGAATTCCAAAAATCTCGTGAGAATAGAATTAGTACATTATCCCTACGACCTTTTTAACAAATAAACTCATTGCATTGAAAAGCATGCTTTTTGCTATGTGAAACATGTTGAGGTGATATAAGGTACCCTTGAAGATATGTGACCATTAATTTTTCAAATCTTAGCACATTAATCCATGTCTTTTCTCATTAGTAAACTACTTGGCGCTAATGATGGAAAAGGACACATGTCAACAATCAACATACAAGAACATTTACTTTCAAAGCCCAAATTTATTTCACAAGACATTCTACCAGATCCTTCGTATGATTTATCTACCCTTCTTTGTTTTTCCTTGATATTTTCCCATTGTCGTCTACCCAAAAATACACCTTTCATTGGTTGAGTTCATCTACTTCACTTTCTATATATAGCTATGCCACCTTTTGCAATATTCATTCGAAAACATAGCTCCTTAAGTTTAGCAAGCTTTTTGGTGTCCTCCATTCTGCCATAATTCACTACTCTTTCAAAAAATTTGTTAGCTTGGGTACTCCTATTTAGCTTCTCCCATAGAGGTCACAATATTTCTTTGTAGGAGAGGTCACTAGTGACCGAATTAAGTGTTTGGTGAAGAAATGTGACCGCTTTGTCATGGTTGCATTCAAGTAGGTAGTCAGACAAGACTTCATCAATGATGAAAACTAGCTCTAGAGCAACTGTAATGTCCTTTCCTGCTTCGTAGCCTCGCTACTTGACCTGAACATGGCCAAGCCCATGATAATTGAGTTGTGCCACTAGATGTCAACAATTTGCTAATGGAAGGGCTTGGCGAGATAGTGTGAGTGGCCATCCCCGGTGTTGGTATCCCAAGTGCCATGGATCTTCGCAAGCATATGGACTTTGGAAGAGAGATACCCTAGTTTCCTTTCCTTTCTAACTTTCACACTATGGACCTTGAGACACACCACTACTCTTCTCAACCAACATCCACCTTTCTATTGTGAGAATACGACATGGAGCATGTTCCGGGACTCACCTAGAGGAAGCACTTCAACTTCCTGGTGCAGAGTCTCTTTGAATAGGCCCTAGGTCTTCACTCTGTGTGTGTTCAGACCCTTTTTGCACCCTGTCAGATAAGAAGAACCTGATAATCGAGCCCTTTTGCTTTGTCGACAATGGCTCAAGGCTTTAATTTATTGTTTTTTGCATGTTGCCTCCCTTTTTCTTGTTTTTGCTCTGCTACTCTTTTTGGTTTTCTCAAGAGAGCCTTATGTTTAAATCTGAGCCTTGGTCCTTGCATTATATTGTAATTTTTTTGATGAATATAATATAATAAAAAAAATTTGTTTCCTCAGTTTTGTTCTCAGATGACTTATTCTCAAAATTTAGAACATATTCACAAAAAAATTATATATGGTACATAACTATTAATTTTTTTATAGAATTGTGTATTTTAAAGGAATAACTTCAAACAATACCATTCACTAATATATCTAAAGTGTTTCCTTCCATATCTTCAAGTTCGTACACATTATTCTCCTTACATGCGCTAATTTGAAAGGGTCCCTTTCATAGCACTTCAAATTTCATGTGTTGCCCTAGTTTTGTAGTACATTCATTGTACTTTAGCACTAAGCTCCCCTCTTTGAATTTTGGATTAGAATTCTTTTTGTTGAACCACCACTTTACTATTTTTTGACAGTTGATCATGGCTTCATAAGCTTTTTCTCTATCTTCTTATAGCTTGAGTTGCACTAGGCGTACTTCCATTCCATTGCTTTCTTCAATTTACAAGGCTTTTAGTAGTTGTAAGGCATGAATCTCTATAGAAATGGGTAACATTACCTCTTTTTTGTACACCAATTCATAAGGGGAAGTCTTCATAATTTTCTTGGGAGTAATTTGGTCTACCTACAGAGTAGCTCACAGATGTTTGTTCCAATCCCTTTGTTCTTCCACTCCAATGCACTTGATTAACCTAATTAGGTTTTTATTGGTTGATTCAGCTAACCCATTCCCTTGTGGGTAGTAACTTGATGAAGTTTTAAGGAAAATCCCATGTTTGATAGAAAAATCTAAAATTATTGATCCTACAAAAGCTCGGGCATTGTCGGATATGATGGTCTTGGGCAGGCCAAATTTGGCTACTAGCTCTTTAAGGAAATTAACAATCCCCCCCTGTGGCATTTTTTAGGGCTACGACCTCCATCCACCTTGTGAAGTAGTTGGTCACTGTGAGGATCCACTTCTGTCCAACACTAGAAATAGGATTTATCATTCTAATAAAATCCAAACCCCATTGAGCAAAGGGTACCTCGGTTATGATCAGGCTTAGGGGAAAAGCAACATTCTTTCTCTTGCCAACAAAATATTGGCACTTTGTACACTTTTTCACCAAATGGTGTGCTTTAGAAAACATAGAGGGCCAATAATATCTTGCTCACATAATCTTTAAAGTATTAATCTTGGTGGAAAAATGTCCACCCTCAAGACTATGATGGAATTCATTGAGAACTCTTTCCACCTGTAGCTTGTCTAGACATCAGAGCAGTACACCATCATAATTTCTTTTGAATAATATACATTCAATTAATACATACCTAGTGCCTTGCAATCAGTAGTATCACCTTTTTTGAAATGGAAGGTTAGTTGGGTAGTACCCCTTTTGCATATACTTGTCTGGTCAGCCACCCAAGATTCTTCAAACTTGAATTGGTTCGAGAAGACTTGATTGATCTCTCTTTCTGCTTTGTGACATGATTCATGTGCAATGTATTCACAGAGACCTCTTCCCTAAACTAGTTTGGTTGGTCTAATGCCCACATTATATTCTAGGATCTTGGTGATCCAATTTTCCCTCTTTTTTTGTTATCTCACCTTCTGCAACGTATTCCCACACACTAGGATGTGCCATGAGAATAGTGATCTTATTGGCTGACACCACATGTCAGAACTTCTTTAAACTTTAAACAATAGAAAAAGCCTATTTTTCTACGAAATTATACCTGGCTTCATAACCTTTTTGAGTCCTTGAATGGAATGCAATAGCATTCTCCCCACTATCCTCCTCACACTTCTGAGTGGCCACTAAAGCTATATTGTGTTGGCCACTGTACACATAGAGTAGAAAGTCTTTGGAAAAAACTGGGTTGACCAACACCGGGGCTGTAGAGATGGCTATCTTTAGCTGCTCAAAAATAGATTTTCCTTTGGGGTCCACTTGAAAAGTAGGTTCTTCTTAAGCATCAACATAATTGGTCTCACAATGCTACGAAATTTGATATGAATCTGCTGGAAATTTTGATTTTTCCCAAAAAATATTGTAGTCCCTTTTGGTTTATTGGCAGAGGTAATTCCATTATAGATCTAACCCTTTTTGGGTCTATTGCTATTCCCTCTTTTAGCACTACAAATCCAAGGACCTTACCTTGAGGTACTCTTAAGACACATTTTTTGGGATAAAACGAAATCCTGAACTATTGGAATTTCTAGAAAACCTTCTCTAGATGATCAAAATGATCATCCTTCAATTTTGAAATGACCATTAGGTCATCTAGATATATTAGGATAATCCTGAGGTTGATCACTACCTTGAAATCAATATCCATTGCTCGTTAAAAATTTGCACTAGAATTGGAAATTTTGAACGACATCTTTGAGTATGCAAACATTCCCCACTTAGTGGTAAACATTGCCTTATGTTGGTCGACTTCCTTCACATAGACTTGATTATGTTGCAAGTATGAGTTATTTTGGTGGTGTTGTCGTTAATGTTGTCATTGATGTCAACATAGTTCAGTATGTTGCAAATTGTACATGTATAGCTGAGATTCTATTGAGATGTTGTAAGTATATGGAGCTATCTTTATAATGTTGCAAATAAGTTGGTTTGATGATTTTCCAAGTGCTTTTGAGAAAATTAATAAAGATGTGAAGTCAAAGTGATAAAAGTGTTAGAATGTGCTATGGTATGTGCTCTTCATTTCTCTTGTGTTGATCTTATGCTTGTGTGGATCTAAAGGTTTGTTAATGAGGATTTAGTGGTGATATTTTCAAAATTTTAGCTTCTACGTTGATGGTATGTGAAAGTTACATTCACCGATATGTGAACTGTTCTAGCAGAGTTGGTTTTCTATGGACTAGGAGAAATATTTTTGCTCCATAGTTCTCTAATGTTTTGGTTCAGATCTTGCGGATCTAGGATATGTCTTGTGAATGTCTTTTCTATGCTCTAGAAAATAGGTTTGAAGTTTGGTGATCCAGAAGTCATGTTACGGTACTTTAGTGTGTGTTTGCATAATCCGAATGGAGTGGTGAAAGGTGTTCAGTGATTGAAGCTTGTTGTTGTATTGTGGATGTATCTAGAAGATTCTAAGATGTATTCTCATGCATAATGAAGCGTGTTGTGGCATCTGTATGTCATCTTCTTGTTGGGAAGCGTGTACATCAAAGTATTTTTGTATTTTCATTAGGTTTGGCCGACCTAGTGTTTACACTTCATTCAAAGAATAAAATTAATTTGAGGAAGTGTGTGGTCAATTTAAGATATTATTTTTGGTCTTGGTTAAATGTTTTATTGGTCCACTCTCATTCCTTTCCACCACGGGAATGTTGAGTTTTCAAACTAATTTGAATTTATGAAATAATGTATTGTGGTCGACCATGGAGAAATTTTCTAAGGTTAAGGATGGTATTAGACATCTAAATTTAATCACTTCCATATGATTAAATTTCGCTTTTCGTCATCATTATTAATATTAATTTATTAAATTAATATTACACCTTTTGTCTCATATTGGTAAAGTATTTAATTTAATAATTAATACTTTATCTTTCACCTTATTCCTCTCTAAATTAAATAAATACGCTAATTTATTTAATTTAGTCATTTTTCCCCTTTTGATTTAAAATCAATTTAAAATTCCTCACTTTCTCTCTCCTTGTCACATCCTCCATAACCTTGCCTCTAATCTGAATTAATTTAATTAATTCATGATTATGATGTGTATCCTCTTAATCAGAGATTAATGTCACATCCTCCTACATTTGCCACTTGCCTCTAATCTTCCATTAATTAGCCTAATCCAATATTTGCACAACCTTAACTAAGGTCATTAGCTAGATTTAGCACCACTTTTTAGCCAACCTTTGCATTTACCTTCTTTTAGCATTGACCCCCTTTCCCATGTGAATTTTTAATTCACATTTATTTATCCTAGATTCCCCTCCTTTATATGTGAATTTTTAATTCACATTCCATCCTTCCAAGGCTTCTAGAACCTTGGACTTGTCACAATCATCCACATGTGATGAAGTCCCACCTTTTGGGAGCCCACCTTTTATTCTTTAGATTCTC
>VDFB02148369.1:0-17526 GCA_007258455.2 Sequoia sempervirens | reverse complement strand
CTATTCTGTTCATCCTCTTCTTTAGCTAGGGAATCCTCGATATCCACAACATCCACCTTTATCCTCTCCTTATTTGGTAGATTCTCCAAATCAGCTAACGCCTCCAAACATTCCTTCTTTACTTCCTTCTCCACAATAGAAAAATCTTGAGAACAATTAACCGCATCAATCCCCTACATATCCACGGGGCTAGTCTCATTAGGCTTCACCTCCATCTTAGAGTTTCCCATATCAAGAAGGCCACTCAACTGACCACCCAATTTAACTGGCACCTTAATCCCTTGGACTAGGTAGTTCTCTAGCAGACCATCCTTACTAGGGACAGGGTTCCCCAATGAAGCATTCTAAACACAATCAAAATTTGAAGGATCCACATCACCCACAGGATGACAACCCTTCAAACCCTCATCACCCACTGGATGACAACCCTTCAAACACTCTTTTCTAGAAGACAATGTGGGATTCACTTTTGAACTGGGGGCAACCACCTCAATTTTCCTTTTGGAAAAAAGTTTTAACTTTCTTCATGCCTTCGGTTTTCCCTTTGAAGATTTTCTAACAAAATTAGCCAGTCTCCCACAACTCCACATTAGTCTTATAGCCCTTACCCCATTCTTCTGATTTCTCATCCCTTTCCTTAGAGCCTCCTTCATCAATAGACATATCCTCATATTTTGACTCTTCCTCCTTCGAACTACCAACCCATTCACCGACATAGTCCCTTGTTTCATAATCATCATTTTTAACTTCCTTCTTACCAAGATTTTTAGGGGAGACCAAGATCAACATTAGCTTGATATGAGAAAAAATCAAACACATAAGCCCTTGATAAAGAACCACCTTCTTAGGGTTCTTTATGTGGTCTTCAATACTCTTCTCCATAGAATGTAATAGGTAAAAAGGAAACGAGACCAAAACATTATGCCTAAAATGATTTAAGAGCATAAAATAGTGAGTGTAAACCACAAAGAATCTACCTTCAAGGGTAAAGTAGTGCATAATGGCCAACACGAGGTCCCTCCAAAGTAACTTCAGGGACTTCCTAGCATAGCCTCCACTTCCAATTTCATTAGCCTTCTTCCTCTTGTCATGTTTAAAGAAATTCACAAAATCCTTCTTAGTCACTCCCCTATCTCTAAAAATATTCCTCCCAACAACTAAAAGACCAGTTACCTCCACAATAAAATCTTCTTCAATTCAAAACTCAACGCCCTAGTAATGCAGAGACCTCCCATTCCATCCTTTCACAAAGAAATCTATTACATCAGGGTCCAAGCCTTGAATTCTCTGCATAAATTGAGTAACCCACCCAATTCCAAGTGCTCCCACATAGGAGCATTTTTCTGAAACTCTTCACAGGAACTTGGCTCAATTCTGCAACAGTCACCACCCATAGTGACAGGTAACAAACGAAAATCCAAGAACACCTAGAAGAAATGGAAAAGTAAAATAAACTAGGCGCTACTCAAAATAATAAAATAAACACCCACAATACATGTGGGCTTACCATTCCATTTAACATTGCCAAAACTGCCAATCCATCCTTCTACGTAAACCAAGGAAAGAATAATGAAATTGAAAGAGCAAAGGGTCAACGTGCAAAACCCAACTTAAAATCATAATGAAAAACCTTTCCCCAAGAAGATCTTGCCTAGAAACAAGCCAACTGATCAACAATAGAAATACACTTCAGATTAAGAGGTAGCAATTCAATAGAATCTCACTCAGATCTCTCAGCCACTCCCACATTGGCAACCCCATTAGCCATCATGTTCGCTTCACAAAAGAACATGTGTGATTTTGATCTCCTCAAAAGAGTTAATAATAGATATCAAGTCATTAATAAAATTGGCAATTGACCATGAAGGAGGAAATTTCATCATGAGACAATTAATCACATTAAGAGAGTCCCCCTCTAGCCATAGTTTAGAAACACCTTGTTTCTTAGCCAAAACTAATCCATGATAAGCTATTACAGCCTCCGTATAAAAAAAACAATTGTACAGTAGAAAATCAGATTCAATTAGTTATGTCTTATTTCGCTTGCACACTTATCTGAAAGGCATAGGTGTTCACCATACATTTCCCTTGACAAAGAAAACATGTGCTTTCATTCATTTTTATTGTATATCTCAAAAGTGAAATTGTTGTTACATAATAATGCATTGAGAAAATAATATATACAAAAAAATGCAAAGAAGAAAATTTAACATGCAACCTACTATGTTGTGCTGAAAGGAATCAAGATTAACTGGGACAAGAAATAAAAATAAGATTTTGATGATTGTACTTAAAAGTGAATAGGATATGAAAAGTGTCGACAATGATGGTGCTGAAATTGAAAACCCTAATTCTGATGACATTACTATTTTATGTCATTAGAGATAAAGAGCACATATAATTTTATATACATAGGAAATGAAGATTTGAAACTAGTAAACTGAAAATGTAAACACTCTAAGATTTTTCCTTAAACAATAATTCACATACTCACTTACAAAAAAGGGTGAAACATTTTTTATTCAAACTTTGTTTTCTTTAATAGACATAACAATAAAATAATAATTACAAGTACAAGAATATATACACTATTTCATAGAAAATAAGGAATGTTTCATAAAATATATCTTTAGAATGTAGGAACTTCCTTTGTTGGATATTTGGAAATTCCTACACACAAGTTTTGCTTCAAAGCGAAAACACCCAAAAGTGTTTCACATTGGCTCAAGGTACAATCATAAATTAATGCATGTTGTTGATTATTTTAGATGGAGATTGGAGCAAATGCAGAGCCTAAGCATTCAACTAGCAAAAGAAGAAGATATGTATGTGGACATGGCCCTAAAACTATTAAAGAAACAATTCAAACGAGTGATTGTACAAAGACAAGAAAATTTATGATTTTATCTAGTTAGAATGTACAAAATTTCTCTATTGGATATTAAAGATGTTAGGTTGGATTAGAAATTGGATAAGAAAATTTATGATTTTATCTTTAGAATGTAGGAACTTCCTCTACCAGATATTTGGAAATTCCTACACTTAAGTTCTGCTCCTGGGCGAAAACACCCGAAAGTGTTTCAGACTAGCTCAAGGTACAATCCAACCTAGTTATGACACCGATAGCAATCCATTTTTTCCTGAACCATCCATAGAATGTTGCATCACAATCTATTCTTCCTACACATAAAAATGCCACATATTAACCCCTTCTAAATAAAACTCAAAATACCATGAAACAATGAGTCCCCTATATTAGTAAGTAAGTAGGATCTATAGGGCATAGTTTGATTTTATACAAGGATTCTCATGAAAGGAATCTTTAAGTGACAGTGAGTGAGTTGTTTGAGATTGAGTTGATGGTGCAATATTCAGTCTTAAAGGAAGTTAGCAAAGCAGTAAATGTGCAAGAAATTCATATTGTACACAACAAACAATTCACAATGTTATCTCAAGCATAATCCTTAAGTTTGAAGACAAAAATATCATTGTATCTTGATGAAAGTAGTGACCTTAATGGTAAATCACTGGCAACCATGATTTTAAAACATGTTATTGTCCTTATGGAGGCAAAATTTTAAGCAAGGTAGTGAGTGGTGGTTTGGAACAATGGGAGGTATGAAGGAGTTGCTTTATATGCATACTATGCATTCTAGCTTAAGACAACGTTCTTAGAAGAGATTGAAGGTGGATTATGGAACTCAAGGGTTACCATGATAAAGATTAAAGCAAAGACTGAGATCTATTTAAAAGCCACTATCATGAAGATATTAAAGATGTCAAATGCAAAAACCTAGCAGCTGGAGTAATGAACACAGTGTGAAAGAGGGGGATATGTGCTAGGGAAAATTTAAGAGATCTCCACATCATCTAAACACAAGAAAATACATCATTTATTTATTTTTTTAAATTAAAAGGTATTCTAAACCCTACCATTGATACTTCAAAAGCATCCGATTTATTTTTATAAATTAAAAGAAGTCATCCTAAACCCTATATAGGATACATTGATACTTCAAAAGCATCTGAAGGAATTTGAGATTATGCAAACATATGCCAATTAAATACCTGGATTACAAACAATAGTGCAAACATTGTAACCCTTGTTGATCAGAGCAGGAATGAGATAAACAACAATGAATCCTATGCCTCCTATCACACACATCTCCTTACCATTCTTTGTCATTCTTTACTGAAACACTTCTCCATTTTGGTGGGCTATGCCTGAAAATAAGGTTTCAACAAAGGTTTTATTGTATGTTTATTAAAATTAAAACTCCATTCTGGTGGGCTATGCTTGAAAATAAGATTTCGACAAAAAATTTAGAGTATGTTTATTAGAGTTTTAGAGTATTTTGGCAGGCTATATTCAAATGATTTATTCAAATGGATTGTGATTGACATGATTTTCTGCATTTAGTGTTGTAAATTGTAATGATGCCACGATTATTGTACTACCACCATCTCTTATTATACCCACTATGATATGGCAGTGTTCTACACTTCCCTTCTGTAGTTTACAGCACTATTGCCTTGCTCAAGGATTCTTATTGTAGGGTTGTGGTGTATACCGCTCTACTGCATATGTTGCTCACCTTCTTGGTGGTATAGTGGTGTATGCTTTTGATCATTACTTGAAGAGTGTTGATGAGACAATCTTATTTGTCTTACCAATATCTCAATGTCTCATCGACATTAGGTCTTATGTTCCTCTGATATTGGTTGCCGATGTCGATGAGACAAGTTAATATCTCTTTCCGATATGCCACTATCTCATCGATATTTTCCTTCGGTGGTATTTATTTATATATCGACCTGTAACTCTGCCATGTTGGGGAGACTCATGATTATTGTTGCAGTATGGTGGTGTTTTTCCATTCCCTTTTGTTGTTTACCGCACTACCGCCTTGCTCAAGGCTTCTTGTTGCAAGGTTACAATGTATACCACTCTACTGCATATGTTGCTCACCTTCCCAGCAGTATAGCAGTGTATGCTTTTGATCATTACTTGAGGAGTTTCGATGAGACAATCTTATTTATCTTACCGATATCTCAATTTCTCATCAATATTACTTTGTTATATCCAAGAGTTGTGTTTCACCGAGCACTTGTAGATATACCTTGTCGATGTGAGGTAAGTGATTCTCTCCTCGATATGCCCATATCTTGTTGACATTTCACCATTTTACATCATCAATGAGACAAATAAATAAGTCTCTTTGACATAGGGGTGTCTAAACCGGCACTAAACCCAAAGCTAAACTTGAAGATAAAGTCAGAGCTAAAAGTGGTACTAAACTCGAAGCTAAAATTGGAGCCAAATGTGGTGCTAATGGTGGTGCCACATTTGAAGCCAATATCGGCACTAAAGGTGGCACTAATGTTGGTGTGAAGTAGCACTAAAATTAGCACCGACTTGTCCTAATCAGTGCAAATAAATGCCAAAAATAGCATCAAAATTTTAAAAAATTGGCAAAAAATAAATTAAAACAGTGGGTCGAAGCAAAAAATGGAGCAAATCATAGGGATTTGTTGTAGTTCATGCTAATTCTCTAGGTAATTTAATAAAAAAAGGAAATATTAAATTCATACCTAAGTCTAGAGATCCCAAGGATATTTGCAACTAGACGCCCATTACGCTTCTCAATGTCTCCTACAAAATCATTGCCAAAGCTTTGGCTCTAAAAATCCATCATCTTTTACCTCTGATTGTGCACTCAGAGCAAACATGATTTATCAAATCTAGGTTCATTATGGATAATATTATCGCCATGTGGCAAGGTATGGAGTGGGCCCAACAACCAGACCAAAAGGCTATTTTTCTCAAAATTGATTTTGCTAAAGCCTATGACCGCATTGAATGGCCTTTTATTCTTGCGATGCTACAAGCTTTGGAGTTTGGGCCTCATTTAGGTTTTTTTGCATGCTCTTTGTAGATGCTTTTGCTTGCATCACCATTAATGGTTGTCAATCCTCTACCTTTGGGCTCTTTCTTTCCATCCAACAAGGTTGCCCGATTGCCTCTTCTCTGTACGTGCTCATCGCCGAAGGGTTTGGCTACCTTTTGGCCAACACAGTTTCTCAATACCATTTCAAGGGCATTTCACTGCCTAACTCTTAGGCCCAACTGGTTAATGGCCATTTTTTTATGACTCTTTCCTCACTCTTCTTGAGGATGAAGATAATATCAAAGTGGCCCTTGAATGTCTCAATATTTTTTGTCTTGCTTCTGGTTTTGCCATTCAATGGCATAAAAATTTGTGCTACAAATAGTCTATTCTTCTCACTTCACCTTGGTTTTAGCAGTATGGTTGGAGATGGATTGGGCTAGGAGAAATTTTCTAATTTCTTGGCATTCCCTTTGCCTTCTAGGTGTCTCCAGCCAAGAAATGGCAAGTTGTTCTTTCCAGAGTTGAGCATAAGCCTGCTTATAAGATTAATAAGCCCCTCCCTTTGGCAAGGAAACTTTAGGTGTGTTCCAAAGCTCTTATGGCCACTCATGTTTATTATTCCTCTTGTTGGGCCCCTCTAAAGCTGCCTATGGAAAACTTGAAAATTTGCTCCAGGACTTCCTTTGGGCCTCTGTTGAGTCACATAGAGGGTTTCACCATGTCGCCTAGGAATTTTTTTGTCTTCCCAAAGACTCTGGAGGTCTTGGGCTTCTCTCCACTCAGTGACAAGGCACTGCCTTGTGTGTGAAGTAGATTATCTAGGCCCTTATGGGAGATGAGGCCTGGAAAATTCTCCTTAGGAATTATATTCAACCGAGCTTTCTTGTGCATAGAACCATCTGGAAGGGGATTGGCTTTCAAACCCTTCTAGTCATGGAGGAACCAGTTCAAATTGTGGGGACTTTTGTTGCTAAAAGCATTTGGAGAGCCTGGGAGGTAGTTAAACCCTAGCTCTGTTGGGCTAGTTTTGGCTTTCGTGAAGGGCTTTCACTCAACTAGTATAATGTTTGGTGGTCTCCTCTTTTTGCTAGCAATGGTCAACCTTTGGCTAAATCACCTTGGCTTAATGTGTTCATATTTCATAAGAAAGGCATTCAGACTTTACAATAGATATTTCATAGATCCACAATGCATATTTTTCCATGGGAGGACTTTTGTGACTTGTACAGACTTCAACACAAAGACCATGCAACTTATGATGGTCTGGTGAATGTTATTCCTACAAAAATGCTTCATAATGTGGGAATTTTTGGGTCCAAGCCCTAGTGGAAGGACTGGGAAGTGGTACCCAGACACCCCTTTCAAGAATTACAAGCCTGGGCTTGGTTATAAGTGGCTCTCACCACATTTTCCAATGATTCATGGTATGAACCAGAGGTGGCTTCTTCAATCTCCTACTCATGTCTCGCATAAAATATTTGTTGTCACTTGGTCTCCAAGTGTTGAGCCAAAACTTGCCCACTTTTCTTGGTGTTTTCTTTTCCAAGGTTTTCCTATGGGTTCTCGGCTTGTTCACTTGGGGGTTCAAGACCCCTGTTGCCCTTTTTGTGGGAAAGATGAGTCTTTTAAGCATCTCTTTTGGTTTTTCTCCAAATCCAAACAATTTTGGAATTGGATTCATGACTTCTTTTGGCCTTTTTGACTGGAGCCCTTCTCCTGGCATATTTTTTTTTTGGGAGACTCGCCTAGACTTCCTATTAAGTATACCCAACTTTGGCACACTTTCAAGGTGGAAATCCTCTTCAATATCTGGAAAGACAGAAATTACTACATATTTTCTCATACTCAAATGGATAAAAATGTTTCTTTATATTCTAAAGCTATTATTTGTTCTAATGTGCTCTTACAAATTTAGGTACAAGTGAATAAAGTTACACTTGAATTTGCTCACCTACAAGTTCTTTTGGATTACTAAGGCAATGCCCCATGTACTGTTGCTTAGGTGCCCACTTCACCCACCTCCTCTCATACCTGGTCTCCCTCTCAGGGTCGATAGTAGAGTGGTTCTGCACGTCCCCACTCTCAACCTTCTCTTTGGCGAGGATCTCACCCTCCTTGGTGGACCCACTCTCCTCTGCCTCAGGTTGGTCAGGGGTGGCCTTTTGGTGATGCTTCGAGGAACAACAATGGTGGTTCCAAGTGGCCCTCTAATGACATTCCCGCCTCTGGTTCTAGTTGGCCAAACTCTGGTAAAAGTTTTTTGTAGCTTGTGCTTGCAATCTTGCCTCGACATGAGGAAGATAAAGATAAAGATAAAGAAGTTGATGATGGTTGGGGTCCTCCTTCTGACATCACTCCAGACCCTGCTGATGTATGGGGGAAGAAATTGGATGATTGAGACCCTCCTAACTCTGCTTGCATTGCTTTGGCTTCTTAATGGCTTGTTTATGTAATGTTTGTCATCATGGACTTTTGGGCTAGGCCCATGTGACTGGTCTTTTTATTTTGGCTTTTTTAGGTGTTGCCCATATGACTCTCAGGGTGTGCCTTCTTACCACCCACCCATTTTTTGTGAATATGTATTTTAATCTTTGATTTAATATAGCTTAATACCTATTCATCAAAAAAATTGGGTTGAATATTTATTTATATATTTGAATTTAGTTAAAATTACATATTTAGAATTGACTTTAGTTTAATTTAGATATGTAATTTCAACTACAACTCATTGAAAATTAGAAATTGAACCAAACTTGTATCCTTTCTAATCCTAGTTTTAAGAATAACCTTCTCAAAACCAAGAAGAATATTTTAGCAGTGCCAATAATTATAAATAATAGTGGAGAGTATGTGTTTTAATAATATAAACAAGATTTGAGAATTATATTGAAGAAAATGTGAGAATTTAATTGTTCATGTTTTGTAGAGGCTTGATAAAGTAGTTAAGGAACATGTTGTGTTGTAACCACTACGTGTACAAGTTCTTTCAAGGTATAACATCAAGGCAGACCAACTATTGTTGCTACACTTGCTCTTTTTTCTCTTGTAGGGCTTTTCCTAGGTTCTTTTTGATTTTTTCTTTGATTTTTTTTCAATAAGATGTTTTTCTTTCTAAAAAAATTTCATGTCTTTAATAGTAACCATTTGTTTAATCAAGTAGAATAGTAAATTATTAATAAGTAGAATTATCATGGAGGCTCTCCCATTTACCTCTTCTATGCTCCCAACAACTACTGGTTCAATTAACTTGTTTTCAAAAAACTAGTTCATATTGCTCTCTTTGCCACTTTCTAGTGCATCTTTAGGTGATTTCAAGTTTGTTGGTGCACCCTCGACCTATGTAGGGGTTCCTTAGGCTTCACCTATTATTTAACTAGAATGGGATCCTTTTCCCAAGCCTAGACATGGATTTTTGTGTTTTTGCGCTCATATTTGATCCTAAGATTAATTCACCCCTAGCTCTTGGTGATGTAAATGTTGCTTGTCCCCACTCTGGTGCCTTATTCTACTATTTGTGGATGTATCTTTTCTTAGGAAATTATCTCTAGTGTTTCTCACAGTTTGAGGGAGAAATTTGATCCTCTTATTTGTGCAAAATCATCTTCAGTGGTGGTTTGTGGATAGGATGTGGTAGAAAATGTAGACTTCTACCATCGTATGGGTTTGGTGTGTAGATTCTTCAATCTCTAGCCTTCTCTTCCTACTCTTCAAAAATGGGTGCTAAATTAATAGAGGCCTATTTTGGTGAGTAAGATTGAGCTCTTCTCCTATGCTAAATTTTTTCCATTGCCTCCTTTGCCTCTTTTTAGGATAAAAAATTGGTTTTGGGTAAGTTGTGGGATCAGGGGGAGAACTCTCTCTCCATTAAGCCTTGGTCAACCTCTGTTAACCCTCTTACTAAACCACTAATGTGCATCCATTGTGAATTAGACTCTTCAACCTCCCTTTGTAGTTTTGAGAGGTTTCATGCTATGAGACCATTGAAAACACTATTGGTTGTTTCTCAAAAGTTGACGATTCCACTTCCTACATGGAGCACTAATTTTTCTTGCATTTTGGTGGATATTGAAATATCCAATCCCCTTCACGAGGTTGTGGTTTTGATGGTTGGGGATAGGCCTTGGAGTCAACCTCTAGGTTATGAGGGCCTCCCCTTCAAATGTTAATGATGCTTCACCATTGGTCACTTGGCTATAGATTATCCTCTCTCACATTACAAGGGACCTACTATGTGGTGGAGGGATGCTAAATAAGATCAATAAACTATTCATGATCTCGATTCTCCATCAAATGAATCCTCTCAATATGCAGACAAATATTTTGCTTCTAGTGCAACTTTGATGTGTCCCTCAGACCCCCTTGAGTTACCTCCTACCCAACCTTGTAGCCCATGTACTTAGCTTCAAACTATCTCTATAATACTCATTTGGTGGATGGATACCCTTCACATCATCATTCCATGGTTCTCTTATCATGTGCTAATGGGATCTCTATGGGGGAACCCCCTTGCTTTCCCTTGTTCTAAGAAATTGGATGCTAATGTCTCTTGAATGGTTGTAAGGAGGAAGAAAGGTCCTCCTATATCACTTCCCCAAACTCATGTTTGAGTGTTGAGCAAGAGGTCAACCCATTCTAGGCTTGGTATTGTCTAAATGGGACCTAGAGGGTCCAAACTCTTTCATTTATTTGTTGTTGTTCTTTGTAGTTTGGTTGTTGTTGTCCCTCTCTTTTGGTTGTGTTGTTTCTCTACTATATCTAGCCAACTTGGGCCTTATTTTCCTTGCCTTATGTCAACTTTTTAAGAGGGTTGGGACCCTAGTTTCCCACTTTCTTTATTCTTTGGAATTTTTGTAAAGGGTCTAGGCTATTTCAAAATCCATTTTGTAAGGAGCTAATGTAGCAGAACAACTTCCTACACTAATATTGAGAGGAGAATAATGCAAAGCTTTACAGATCTTCAATATTTACAAAAATTTAAACATAATAAACATAAATATCTTGCATACCACAACACAATGATTTAAGTGGGGAAAAACCTTTTGGGAGGAAAACCCCACACTCCAAAAGCCATTGAATATATTATTCAACAATCACAAAGATTGCAATATACTTGTAGAGTAAGCCTCTCATAGGAGTACCACCACTTATAGATCCAAAGACAACACAACTGCTATTAGACTCTCTGATACCAATTTTTGGACTCAAGCAACATTGAGAGGGGGGGTGAATCAGTGTTGTACAATTTTTAACTTTATTAATCTATTCTCTCAAGTCCCTAAAACATTCAATCAAAAGAAAGATGCATGAAAATAGAAAAATAAGACACAACACCATAACACAAGGATTTTTATGTGGAAACCCTATTAGGGGAAAAACCACGATGGAGGTCAATCCACAATTTGAGTACTCAAAATATAAGTGTTTTACAAAATGTGGAATGCACTTGCATTCAGGCTCACTACTTAGAGCTCACTGCTCAAAATCAGGAAGGCTCACTACCTTACAAAGATTTGGATTACATCAAAAGGTTGAACTAAGAGGATAACATCTACAAATTCCTGATTACAGTTCCATTTAGGCTCATAGATCAGATTTTGGACCTTCTATCTGATTCTGCACTTCACTCTACTCCGCCTTAGTTTGCTTCACAAAATCCTCTTTTGCACAAGTGAAAATCACTCAACTATTCTTCTGATATTCACACACACATCAACGCATATTGAACACTCACACATACATACCAAAATGAATTAACTGATCTCATATATATATCTGCCACCAAGGATTCAATTACTATATGTTGGATTCAATAAAGTAGAAAATATTTGCCAACTGCTAGCTTAAATCATAAATAATATTTAATGCACATCTACCAAAGTCAGCCATAGCATATTTAGGACCCAAAACAAAATATCCAATACGAAGATACTCCAAAAGTTTTTGCCTTAAACATCCATAATACCCAACATTCACTTAGTCGGCCTTCTAGTACTGTTGAACAAAAAATTGAACAACCGGATCTCCTAACTTGTACACCACTTGATGTGACAGTGCAAAACTTGAGAATAAGACATTCCATATACCCAACAACCTTCCCTGAGATCCACAACCAAAACTGATAAACTGGTAATGCAAACCACTTGACAAATTCAACTTCAGTCAGATACCCTATTCTCTACTCTGTCTTCCAGTATGGTCAAATACTAAAGTGTGGACCAGATCAATGACTTAGGTTTCCATCAATAACAACACTAGAAGCCATATGCCAACACATTCTCTACCGCAGTTGTAATACAATGCCCTCATAAAATATGGTTACATTCTAGGGCAAGACAGGCCAACAAAATATCCACCATTAGATCTAAAACCTAATAATGTATGGTTTTGATTTACAATATATCATATTTAATGTATGCTAGCCATTTTAGAAGTTTCCTAAAAAGGTTAACACACTCACACTTTTCTCTTTGCTATCATTGTATACACCTATCGGTGTAACTAGGAAATATATATATATATATCCTATCAACAATAAATCGTATATTATTGCAAGGTTGAGACACATTTTCCCAACACATTGTTACCTTAATCAAAACATAACTATAATTCAAAATTCTACTTCAATTTGTGAGTGTATGAATAATTTTGATATCAACATGGTTTTGACCTTTTTAGGTTATGGAAATGATTTTTTTTAGATATTATGATGTAACACAAAAATGAAGATGAAATATTTAAATGTTCGAGTGTCTAAATTTGAAGGTCATATGAAAGGTGTAATAAACAATCAATAATGGTTGGAAAATCAACAAGACAACATGGAATGAATATAAATGAAAATGGCATCTAGGAACAATCATCCATTGGAGAATTGGTGAAAAAACTAGCCAAGACATTTACCATTAGAGAAGATGAAGAGGGTATGAAAATTGATCATTTTTTAAGGATCCATTTCAAGAAAATAAGATAACGGAACATACTCCATTTAAAGTATGAACTAAGATTGATTTTGATAGATAATTTAATGTTAAATGTCTGGATTTATAAATTAAGGAAATGGAAGTTTATTTTAGTGTACATAAAGTGAATTGGGCACAAAATATTTCTTTTGAATGTCTCAAAATAGAGGAACATGCTCTTATATGGTAAAAAAAATATGTAACTAATTGTCAAATGAAAAATAAAGATATTCTAATTATCTGGAAAGAATTTAAGAAAATTTAATTTATAGAACTTTATATCTCATTAGACATAAAACTAACCAAAATAAAATGGATGTATTAAACAAGCAAGGGGGGAATTGTGCAAGATTATATGACATAGATTCAAAGGCAATCCATGTTGAAAGGAATGGACTTGGAAAAGGAAGATGTTAGTGCATTTTCACGTTTGTTGAATATTCATGTTAGTCCTTGGTTTTATGTATGTTTTGGATTGTATAAGGAAATGTGATTAGTTGGTCAATTAAAATGTTTAGTTTTGTGCCACATGGAAGATCAATATTTATTTATTGTTTATATGTAGACCGCCAAATTAGCATTATGCATATTCATCCGCTCATTGAATTGATCAAATGCAACAAATCCATTCATCAAGTTAATCAGGTCAATCCAAAGGTTTAATCAAATAATATCATTTCATCTCTCATAAATCATTCAACCTTCATCTTGCATCATCCATTTAATTAAATAAATCAGGACTTTATTTAATTCAAATCCAAATCATACTTCATCCTTTTCTGAATTAAATAAATCAAATATTTATTTCAAAAAGGTCAAACACCCTAATCATCATCTTAGCTAATTAATCCTGATTAAATCTAATCTAATGCATGTCAGTCCTAACCACTTGCATTCTCTAGATTTGGCCACTTGCACATGAAATTGCAATTAATTGATTTATCAAAATCTTTATTTTCAACTTGGCATAAAGGAAGAATATTCTCCAAGTTTGAATCTCCCCCCAAGTGGACATGTACACCCAACAGAGCATTTATGAGGCCTTACATGTCTCTTACATGTCCCCTTCCAAAGTCAAACTCAGCATTCATTGCACAAATTCAAATTCAAATTTTCCCTCTCATGGGCACTCTTCCCAAGTCTTACACATACATCAACCAATCACCATTTGACAAGTGTCCTCCTATCATTGGCATAATCTTTAGTCCCACATTGGTCCCTCTTCAACACTTGGCATTTTGAAAATCTTTAAATAGCAGCTTCATCTTTGAACAAATCCTTCACAATCTTGCAAGGTCACTCTCTTCATTTGAGAGTTCATCTTGTCCATTTCACTCCATCATCTCCATCATCTATAGCAATTTCATCATTTTAGCTATCAATCAAGGATTGGGAAAGGGTCACTAGCACATGTGACACCAATCCAATATGAGATAGGTTTAATTTCATGTTTTTGTATGCTTTTATTTAGTTTAGTTGATATTTTGTTGTTTGGATTGCATTATGAAGCATGATTCAATATTTCATATGGATTCTATATTTGATTTGCTTGATTTAACAAAACTCATGTTTGTTTGTTTTTGAGAAAAATGCAGATTTAGGGTCTACATATTGGCGCTAGAAGGAGGGCTGTCATGTTTTGGATACCCGAATGTCATTTGATAGGATTATGAGAGTCATTGATATGCTAATATTCTTCTATTTTCTTCCATGTTATTTACTTTTCACTATTTGAGAAACAAAACATTGGTGAACTAATTCTGACTCATAACTATTCTAACATTACTCTGTTTTTTATGGATATGTCTTACGTTTACTTCTTTTCTTTTAAAGGTAAATTCCAAGCTTGATCTTCAAAGTAATCTGCCCCTGTAGATGCGTAATATTTATGGACATCTTGCCATCTTATTTGGAAAATCTGTTTTATAATGCTGAACATAGAGTGACAGAAACAAGATTTCTGTGTGTGCTTTATTAATTGGATTGTTGGTGAACGCAAGTTCAAAGTCTTCGCCGAGGATATAATTGTCATTATTTTATTCTGTCTAACATTGCTTATGGATGGTTTAGATAGATTCTTGGAAATTAATGTACTTTGAATGGCTATCTATCACATCATTATTACATTGTGCTTAAATCTGCATACTTGCGTCAACAATCATACATCTTGCATTAGTAACAAATGAGACTTGTTCTGAACTTTTGTCTGCATTAATAAGGAGGTTTTCTAACTCTGCTGTGTCCACTAAGGCGTGATTTAGGCTGTATTTTGAAAGTTTAAAAGCAACATTGAAACGTTTGTGGTCTTGTATTCAGGAATGCTACAAAAACTCTGCTTGTCTCCATTCATTATTTGAAAAGCAAATTCCTTTAAAAGCATTTTGAGCAGTCCATTTGCCGTGCTCAAGCCTCTTATGCTTGACTGCAAGGTGACGTTTTCCTTTTAATGATTTACTGTCTAGACTGAGCAAGTTGAATGCCACAGGTTTGATAAGATAGAAATCAAGTTCTCCAGTCTGCCCGCGCTTCCACCAAGATTGTGCAGCTGCGAAAGTGGGATTGTGTCTCCTATAAGTCAAAGCACACTCTAAGTATTCAGTGACAAATCTTTATGTTAGGAAGGTAGTGTAGAAGAGTAATAAATACAGGCGTGTTCAGTCTTTAAGGCATCTTCCCCATGAGCAATTTATGGCGCAGCTTGTACGCATACCAAGTACTATTGCTGAGAAGATTTTAAATGCTTTTCACCTTCCATTTTAAGCGTTTCTTATTTAGCCTTTATGGTCGCTGGCTTTTCACCTGCCATCTGAAGTTACTTTGAAAGCATTCCCTTGATGACATCTTGTGTAGGCTTAATGTTTCTACCAGTGCTAACCTGATTATAAGAGAAGCAAGTACCTTTTGACCGGCATTGCATCTTCCTCGCATTTCCATCTCAGCATCACCACTTTGCATCACAACCCGATAATTACAAGGATCGTATGCCTGTACCTCCAAACTTTCTCCCACAACAGACATTACCAGCATTGCCTCCATAAGCAAACCTATTACGCAATAGACAATTTTTGGTCTTTTGAAGTGCGTGGCCTTTTGAAGGTCCCCCAAAAGCTTTCTGTAGTCCTTGGAGATCTCTGAGACCTCGTAGTCTTCAAGAAGTCCTATCATGAACAGGTCTAAGTACTTCCATGCCGAGCCAAGATGGTGTGCAATGAATGCATTCGTTACATCTTGACCTTCAAAATTTAGCAGAGGCAGATATCCTCCAGGATGAGTGTTCACCCATTTTGTTACATCATAGACTTTGCCCTGTGCTGATTCTTGACCACTTGCTATCGAATTTTTCACTTGAACTATCTGCCATGGCGACCTTTTAGTAGCCTGAGATCTAAGTTTTGCACTATTCTTTTAAAATCGTATAAATCTTATTGTGCAAGAGGTAAACTAAGCCAGGTTTACTTGACAACGGTTATGTGGTACAGCTGTAGATAGGTCAAGCGGCGTATATACTCCTTTCTCATCCTGCGCAGTCAAAAAATTAACAGTCGGTCCTTCTGGTCTCTAACTGATAGGTGCGGCACATGGTAGGTGGTTTGAACCGCCATTGATATCTGACTCTTGTTTGTTGATTGACAGGTGAGGTACTGCCACAGCCAACCGCTGCATGACAGGCAGAAATATAACACAGCAACCAAAACTCCATCAAAGAATGCTCATAGGATCGATTACTATGCTTGATCTTTGTTTATATTTAAAAAGCTTGAAACCTTTGGTGAAAAAAACCTTGAGAGGGCGCATACTATCTGCTAACCACTGATTTTTAGAATAAGTTGCTTATTAGACGTGGTGAAAAATATTGTTTATTACCAACTTGCAAGAGATTTCGACATATGGAAGTTATAAATATTTCTTGAGGCCTTCGCTTTTGATTTGATTTGCGTGATCTTTATTGAAACCAAGAAAACATTTGCATTTATTGGTGTTGTTTGTCAAAGGTTGTTGCTTTCATTGCTGGTATAAATTTGACCTTTACTTCCATTGGCTTCTTTCATGCTTTTAAGAGCAATCTGATTTCATCTTTATGTTTTCAAAATGCTGAAGTCTGACAAAACTCCAACTACTGCATTCAACCCTCTGTCATGCATTTTGTGAAACTACTTTGATAGAATGGCTCAAACAAAGAGTATTACTATGCCATGCTGTCCTTTTTAATCATTTCCATGTTGTGCTGTGTCGTCCTTTATGTTCAAGATTCTTAGTCATTCCATTAGGCGCACCCTACTTTGGAGTTTAAGGGCAGTCACACTTTAGCAGAGATTCAGAACCATTTATGACTGCTTTGCGTCAGCATCTAGGACTCTTTGCTATGGAATTCTAGGACAACAAAGCTCATCTTAGATTCTTTGGTAGAGTAATTCTATGTTCACGGTCTACCTTTGAATTAATTAAACAAGATTTTTTTTTTTTTGCAAAGAGAGGCATATGGGGTGAATGTTTAGAAAGGCTAAGTGAAGGGGAGTTAAAATCTTGCTTATAACTGTTGTAAATCTTTTTCTAATCGCAAATTGGGACTCTAATTAAAAGCTTCATTTTATTGGATTGAAATCATTAATGTTTTCATTTCATTGTTTGAAGTTGATGATTAAAATGATTTTAATTTAATAATGATTATCACACGA
>VDFB02148368.1:0-37631 GCA_007258455.2 Sequoia sempervirens | reverse complement strand
CAAGAATTGTTGAGCTTCAATGTGACAACAAAACTTATAAATGAAGTTTCCGAGTGGTATATAATTGTTAATATAAATAGATCAGTTTAAGATTGCCCATTTTTCCTTCTGGCATTTTTCTCTTGTTCAACCACAATCAAGGTCCATTTTGCTGATAGTTTGGCAATTTTACCTCCTCTTATGTTTCCCAGATTTAGCATTTAAATCTCATAATGGAAGAGTTCCTCCATTTTCGTCAGGAAATCTCCAACACTACAAATCTGGGTGGACTTCTACCATATGCTTCATTAATTTACAATATAGATTTCCCAAAGAAGCAACCTTGCTTACATATATAATCACTTGAACTGCATACACTTCAAATTCAAAGCAGTCCATAGATACTCTGTCAAATAATTGGATATCCAGAAGACATCCTTACACATCTTAATTGCTTCAACTAAAAAGATCTCCTTTCATAAGTTACTTTAGATAGCAGCCTCCACTTTATCTCCTTAGGTCTAACTGAAATCTTCAAACTCTCCAAATCTTATAGAACTGCTACAACACACTTCAAATAACAACACTCTTCTGTACTCTTTATCACATTATAGAACACCCTACAAGAGCAAAATAATACATAGGAGGTTACTTGAGTTTCGTACATTTCAAATGCACAAAAACCTTTGCATATTCTCTTGAATAGCTGGATTCAATCGGTGAAATGGATACACACTCATATATATGCCTACATGCTTATTAGTATTTACTATTTAGTCATATCAAATTTCAAATAATTAGCATAATGGAGTCCCTTTTCTACACAAAACCCCAAATATGTTGAAGGTCATCTTATCAGCCATTCTGCCATATGATCATGTTTAGGATTTGCAGGTACCTTAAATGCATTGACCATGTATATGAATATGTGAACACATGAGGAACCGGGAGGTAACAAGAGGACTGATAGAACCAACTTTAGTATGCACATGAACTATGACTTATCTCCAACTACTTACTCCGCATATTCTATACAGTGAAAGGAAAAAGAAATCAAGGTTATCCTGAAGTTGCACTGTCATAAAGACAACTTATACAAAAAATAATCTGCACATTGTCTCCTCTCAAGCAACACAAGGACATGAAATATCAAAAATAATTGCATCTAGATAAACTCTCTCCACTAAATTTTGTCTGCATTTCCCTGACGCCCAACAACCAAAGTGTCCACCTTATTTGTATTGTACAAAGAAAGCTCAACTTTATTAAGACGGGCCTGTTCCCACATGAACCAATTGTGAACCCATGAATAAACAGGAATTTCTGAAAATGATGCTGGTTACTGCACATAACTCTTTGTTACTTTTACTTGCAAGTGAGTGCCTTATAGCATATTGAAAAAGGCAAGGGTAATAATTCCTTAATAAGCAAACACAAAACTTTAAAAGGATCACTAACTAGTATGCATACCCCTCATTAACGAAATTCCATGCCAAATTTAGTAACGTTGTATGAGCAAGTCCAATCTTGCTCAAAACTGACATGAGAGGTCTATATGGATGCTGTACTGTGAGCTCGAAATCCAATGCAGTCAACAACATATGTTCAGCTTCAAGAACACGTTGCTTGTATTGTTCAAACCAATCCTGCAAAAAGGATGAGAGATGTCCGCGTTCAGTTTCCAGACTGGTGTTCAAGTTTAACCAAATTCTAAAATAAGCAAAGAGCACATCAACAAGGAGGCAAATTTTAAATTTATGGCATAATTTATCACCATATATATAATGACAATTTAAATCATTGCATTGCTTCCTTTGAAAGAAGCCTCGTGTCTCATCCATTATTTCTTTATTTATGGATTGGACAGAAGCTAATTCAAAATTGAACAAGATTAATGACAATAGATATAAACATAAGGAGGAGAAGCTTACCTTTGGAAGTCGATAATTGAAACTTGCCAGATCCTGCTCATGATAAATTTGATATGACATAACAAGAACATTGTTGAGAGGACGTGGAGTTTCTTCTGACTTTGCCGCTAAAAAAATGGAAGCTGTTGCAATTAACTGTAACAAAACAATGAATGAAATCAGGTAGCATCCAAATTGTGCTATAAGCATTACATTAATTCTACCATGTTGACAAATAATGCAGACACAGTCATGTGTACTGAAGAATTCTGACAAAAAAAATCGTAGCAACGTCTCCAGAGAAAGTAGGGAGGCAAATTTTTGCTTCCCTACTTTCTCTGTTGAAGATCTAACCTTTATTTTTCAAACAAAGAGAAGCAAGTACCGTCTCTAAAAAAGAAAGGGATGTTTCAGTGATCTGATGCCTTGTTTCTTCTCAAACAAAGACACTTTGCCCACATCCATTAATCTCAATAAGAAGGTTTGATTAAATGCTTCATGGATTGATAATGACTAATTAGTGGAGTAGCTGGCACAATGCTGCCAATTGGACACATCATTGAGATTAGGCTTTCAAAAGGAGATCCTGGATGAGAATTAGTGCCAAGTTGTTCTTTAAATATCAAAAAATCAAAACCAAAACTTTGGTGGATTTGGCCTCTTGTTATCCATTTTTGTTACTACCTTCATTCTTTACCATTGGAGGTTTGGCTTCACAGTATTTTGAACACAGTTTTTGGAGATTGGGAATACCAGTAGTGCTTACTTAATGACCTCAAACCTCATAAAAGAGATGACCTCAATTTTATAAAACATATCCAATTGAATTGCCAAGTTCTATTTGCTACAAAAGCCTTTGTCGCATACAAACACACTGAGAAGATGAGCTCCTATAATAGCCTTTTTTTGGGCTAACTATTGGATACCTTTTTATTCTTCATTTGGCTGATCGTCTAAGCCACTTATTAGGATTAATTAACTTCCTCGTTATAAAGGCATGTGAAGGAAGAACAGAAAATCAGAGAGCCTGTCTCTTTTGGTGTATGGGCAATCTTTGATTAATACTAATTTGTCAACATTAGATCAGTTAAAAAACTGGAAAGGTTCCTTACTGATCTCTTGATATTCTAATAACCTCTGTTCTCCCTGGGGACTTACTGATTTTATCAATTCTCCTGGATTTTTCTGATAGATTATATCCTGCCCTGAAAAAAACATATACTTAAGGCACTTTTTTCTACATATCACTCACCTTATAAACTGCATACTTTTGAAATATAGAGAGCTCTATACGCCAGCCAAAAGGAACAGGAAACAAGCAAAGAATAAAACACTAAGTGGTTAAATCTGACTGTAGAACTAAAGCTGCATTTCCAATTCTAGAACAGGAAAATACCAATAGAAAATGTCATTGATGACTGTGCAAAAAGAAATATCCGACAGATGACAATGAGAAAATCCATAGTTAAAAGTAATTAAGGCCTACAGCCCTACAACAATCAGATAGCAACCTCCAAATAATGTCTAGTTAAATGATTGCAGGGAAAACAGAAAAACACTTTACATCAAAGTATTACTCACAAATCTGTCATGGGAAGCGTGTGATCGCCGAAAGAAAAATCGATGGCAAAGCACAATTGCAGTTGCAATTGTTGTCTGTGGCCTACAAGAAGGATGCAAGTTAGAAAAGCCTCGAGGAAATACAAAACAAATTTTAGCATCTAACCGTATCTGTCTAAGACAACCCTGGATCTACAGAAACCCATCTGTTTATGCCAGATCCTGTAAACCATACCCATGAGAGAAGATATCCTGAGAAACATATCACCTTTTACAAGAGATAATGATGTGTCAAAATTATTTAGAAATCAAACTGGAAAGGCTGAAGCCTACAACAAGACAATCAGAAAGATCATATGGAGAAGAGCAATGGACTGATATCATGCATTTGACATCAGCCAATTATAAAGAAATAGATTACAAACATTAATAATAAGATTAATGAAAATAACCTTGAAAATTCAAAAAAAACAAATCTATCGCGTACTACAATAATATTAATAGAACTATTCTTGAAAATTCAGAAAACAAATATATCACGTACTACAATACTACAAGACAACCTTTAATCAGCTTTTGAATGTTACAAATTTCAGGCACTCGATAAAATGATTATGGTTCAGAGTCCAGAACAAAATCTACGAGAAAATATTTTTATAGATGAAACCACAATATATGTTTGCAAGTGGAAACACTTAAATGGCATCAAAGTTACACACCACACAAAGCTGCTAATCAAATGAAAACAAACACAGAAGGTTTGCTCCCATACATACATAAAATCAAACTCCATAATTGTTAATCAGAATCATATACAAAGTAACTAGGCATAGGAGGACCATCGACAGTTAGGAGGACCTTAAACTAGACTATCACTGAACCAACCCAAAAAAACGTAACAGTCCACACATAACGACAGAGGCAGCAACACAAACATAAGTTGTTCACCATTCACATAAGCAATGTTCCTGATTAAAGAATTAATGGCCATATAAACAGTATTGGAAAGGGGAAAAATTATTATCTGGAGATTCAATCCACCCTCTAGAAAAGTCCAAACCCTATGAAGAGTCTGTGCCTTGGTAAAGAGGCCAGAAGTTTCAATGGGAAGATCCTCGGTGATAGTGCTAGGCAGAAAAGCAAAAAACCCTGGTAATGAGTTCAAAGCATTAGACTTGACTGGCAAAAATACTATGATTACTAAACTAAGCCATATTAAACGGCAGTAAGATAGCAAAGTAAAAACATGATACGATATTAGGACTGGAAAATGGGATAAAACTCATAAAAGTGAAACACCCTAATTGACAAAAACATATAAAGTATTTAGCAAATAAAAAAAAACGATCCAAACAGAAAGTGTGCACAAGTCCAAAACACCTTCAAACAAAAACATATCGCATTTCAAGATTTTGCAGAAAGTCAACCTATTCGAGGATGGCTCCTCGCCTATAAAATCTTGTCCGGTAAATACAGAGCAGAATATTAAGATTTTACTATTTGCAGTTATTAAGAGATTCTGCCTGCCATTAGATTTGAATCCGAGATCTAGCAACTGCCAACCGGCGAGTACCCGTGCCAAGAAATTTCTAGTAAATAAGTCCCTGAACTCGGCCATCTAAACAGAGGCGAATAATTTCTGGAGCCTGAGCCCCACTAAACCAGAACAGAAATATACATACAAGAATCAACGATACTCAACACCCTCTAGCCTGAATAAATCGAACAAAGAAGGGATGCACAAACACCTTAAAAGTCTAATTTTCTGGACTATTTTTGGAGCCCCGATTGCCATCAACTCAAAATTATAGAAAAGAAACTGTCTTTTTAAATAAAAAATAAAAGATCTCCCATAATCATCATTTTAAACAAATGGAACAGGAATAGGGTTTTAAAGAGACTTTTACAAAAAGGCTTTTTGAGTTTCACAATGTAATTACTGGCATGATATTAACAATCATTCAAATCCAGACCCAGAGTTCCAATTAAGCCATTAAATTCATAGAAAACTACATATTTTAGGTAAAAAATTCCAGACTTCATTCGTATACTAACAAAAAGTAAAATGAAAATTTAAAGAAAAATTTGCCCTAATCGTTGATAGATAATTGTACATATTATTCTATTTAAATTTTTACTTTTTAATAGAAGATTTTAAAGGGATTCTTGATGAGCAATTTTTTAGGTTATAAACAGAAATACTTACAGCTGCAAGCGCGCGCCCAATGTTTGAAGAAAAGCCACGTAGGAACATCTGAGAAACGTCTCCTTTTGCAAATCAATCCCATCTCTTCTTGAAGGTGACAATCTCTCAATGGCCTCCCTTGTATAATAACAATCAGATTCAGATCCTTCGCTGCAACTCGTCTCCTCTTCACCAACCCTAAACCTATTACTATTATTACTAGTAGTATCTTCCATTAAAGAAGGCATACAGAGGCTTTCATCCTCTGTTCTCCGTACCAAAGGAAGAACAGAATAGGAGTTACGATAATAGGCATCCCTCCTCCTCTTGGGAGGAGGCCCATTACTACCCACATCCTCAAATCTCCTGCCAAAATGATCAGCCCTATGGTAGAAGTTTCCTTCAAACCAAGGGCCCCTTGCAGGATGAGAACTTTGGATTTGGGCCATGGCAGACAATTGCAAAAACAAACCCCAATTCAGAGATCAGATTAACTCAAACCAGAACAAATTAAATCCCAATTCTGGTAACAATCAACCAGGATAACGCACACTATAATAATCCGAGGAGGGCACAACCATAATGCGTCTATCTAGTTTGGTTACTTATATAGCAAAACACCATTTTTGTTTTTTGAATTATTTATAGAAAACACATCTTCCATGCGGCAATTCTCGAGATAGGTGAGAGTGCGTGTAAGTTTCTAATGCTTCCCCACCTAGGATTTGAGGTCTAGTCAACAAATACCCATTTGTTTTTTCCCGTGAATGGATCAACTTTGGATTGCCATGTTCTTTTCAGCCTGATGGGAGGGTTTGGTACCTATTCCATTTACCTAAGAACATCCATAGCTAATTTTGGCGTGGTTAACCACCACCTACCTACGGGATACTTGCAATTGTAAGTTAAATTAATTATTATTCTATTAGTTTTATAAAAATGTGTCAAATTTATACTTTATTATATTAATATGAACGGGTGCTGGCCCTATCCAGCCTTTTAATTAGCAAAAAAAAAAAAATCAAATTTATGTTGACTTTTTGTTACATGAGTTAAAAAAAATCAATGGATAAGATATAGGTAAGATTTAGAGATAATAACAAGATATTTTGTTATTACAATAATAGTAAAGGTAAAAGTTGATTCCCATATATTTGTCTATTATATATGTATAGTTATTATGTATTCATCTCTATTATTAATATTGGATCAGATAAATATGAGACATTATATTAGAAGTATCATTGCCCATGAAATATAATTGATTGATACATGTACATTTTAGGTTTGAATCGTGATTTATTTGTATAATTATGTGTTGAAAAAAATTCAACATTTCAACACACTTTTAAAATATTTTAGGTATTTCTCAGAGTGACAAGATCGATCTTCATGTATATTTGATAGGCATAGGTTTATTTGCATAATTGTGTGTTGAAATAGGTTAGAGATTCAAATCACAACTTATTTGCATAATTGTGTGTTGAAAAATACACTATTTTTCAATATTTCAACACACTTCAAAAATATAGACTAAGTTTCTATATGTGACAAGATAGGCACTCATGTATATTTAATGGACATAAGCTTATTTGAATAATCATGTGTTGAAGTAGGTTGAGTTCAAATCATGACTTATTTGTATGTTGGAATTTACACACTATATTTTTCAACATTTCGACAAATTTCAAAAATGCTCTAAATATTTCTCTTAGTGACAAGACAAACATGAATATATATTTGATGGGCATAGGCTTATTTGCATAATCGTGTATTGAAACAAGGCATAGGTTTGAATCATGACTTAATTACATAATCATGTTAAAAAACTATTATATTTTTTGACATTTCAACCCACTTTCAAAAATAGTTTAAGTGTTTCTCTAAGTGACAAGATAGAGATGCATATATATTTGATGGACATAGGTTTGTTTGTCTAAATGTGTGTTGAAAAATACAATGTGTTTCTCAACATTTTAACATAGTTAAAAAAATATTGACTATTTCTCTAAGTGACAAGATACGCATGCGTTTTTCAATATTTCAACACACTTCAAAACTATTCTAAATATTTCTCTAAGTGACAAGAAGGGCATGCATATGTATTTGATGGGTATAGGTAAATTTGGTATGAAGAATAACTATAATAAAAAGATAAGTTTTATTTGAATATTTAATGACTTGCTCGCAAGTAGTACACATAATGGCAAAGCTATATAAACTCTTACAAGTGGTACCTATAAAGGTAAAGCAATATAAACTCCACCTAATGCTTATTTCATAATTTGAACAATATAATTAATAACAGTACCTAAACTGTATGCTTATGCCATCTACATAATTAGTCAAATTTCACATTATTTATTTCATAATTTGAACAATATAATTAATAACAGTACCTAAACTGTATGTTTATGCCATCTACATAATTAGTCAAATTTCACATTATATGTACAAACAAATGTTTATCTTTCCTAATGTCAAAATTCTAATTTAATATTATGATTAGGTAAAACTTGTAAGTTATTGTTATATTTTAAAAGCAAGGGTTGTAATGTAACTTATGTCCCTACCAAGATTGTTTATTAGTAAATTTTTGTTTTAATTTTTGTTTGAAGTATTAGTCATGAGAGGAGGAATACACATAACCTATAGTTTTTTATTTTGATTTTGATTAAAAGAAACATTGACAATGGGAAGAGGAATGCACGCATGATCTTAAATGTAAATTTGATAGAAAGATGTTGTTTCGTACAAACCTAAAAAAATTACAATTATAATTAAAAAATAAGATTGAGTAATTATTGCATGACAAACAATATTTTGTTGATAGGAAAGAAAAAAAAAAGAATAATAACAAAGATGAATGTGCATGGTATATATACTCCCAAAATATATTAAAAAGAGTTGTAGGAATCTAATTTTTTTTCCTTCCGCATTCTCATTGACATGTGGATCCTAGAGTGTGCAATGAGAATCCTAGAGTGAGTGACAAGGAGATGGCTTTACTACTCGTATTAGCTTACAATACCATTTTTCCCTACTCATTCCTTCTATGGCCAAAATAGACTAATCTATGTAGGCTACAAGAAGACAAACAAATTGGAATATCCCTTTTTAAAATTTCTAACAATTCCACACAAAATATTTTTTCTATTTATTTTTTTTTTGATGTAATATTCAAATAAATAAATACTAAATAAATGTATTATTGTAGACAAAATATTATTATAGAATGTTATTTTAAATAATATTCATTAACTTTCAAGTAATATAAAAAAGGAACTTGATTCAAATTGGATCATTGCACTATAGATGAAATAATCAAAATAATTAAAATATTGTAACACTTCAATTACTCCTCTCTAAACTGTTGTGTTGTCATGACTTCCCATGACTCCTTGCAAATTTAGTGACTCGCCTTGCCCATCCATTGATTATTCTCTCTTAAACTCACGTGTCCTCCTTACAATAAAGTAAAATATCCTTGTAAGCTACTAGTACGACCAACTACCTTTTGGTACGACTAGTCCTTTTTATTGATTCCAACAAATTTAAAATATTTAATTTTGGATTATTTGGAAAATCACAGTGAATAAAATATAAAAAAATGTTTTTTTTAAATAAAAAGAGGGTAAAAACTTTATTGATCCAAGAAAATAGAACAAAGCCAAAAATTACAACCCACCCACTAGGGGTAACAAGCCAACATTAGAACCATCAAGAAACACCTAAAACACATCTCATATCTTCCATAACCAAGTCCTCAAGATCCTAACAAAGACCCTCAAGGAGGCAACTCCAGTCATCTACTTTATGATTTCCCATCCGCTTAAAAGCCCATTTAGCCAAACCATCAGCCACCATATTCCACTCCCTAGGGATATGGCAGAAGGTGATAGAGTACAGACCCTTACCCAAAGAAATGATTTGTATAACCACTTCAACTAGCTGCCAATTAATGTCCTCCAAATGTCACTTATTCAGCAAATCAACCACAATCTAAGAATCTGACCCACAAATTATCCGTCTCCAACCAAGGGCACGAGCTCTTTCCACAACTAAAAGACTAGCCAAAGCCTCCATGAAATTGTTAGAATGTTGGCCACAATACTCAAAGAAGAACATAACAACTCCAGAGCATCCCTACCAATGCCCTCGACACCAACGTGACTAGGATTACCTCTAGAGGAACCATCAGTATTAATCTTCAAAACCTCCAAAGGTGGAGGAAGCCAGTTTCCATCTCTTTGAACCTTTCCTCTAGCACCACGACCCAAACCAAGCCCCAAACTCTGAATAATTCCCAAGTCTCCAGGGTCCATAGGGGCCGAGAGATCACACTTAGCTGCCAAAGTCTCCTGAAGAACTCCCAAGATCCTCATCCAAACTTGTTGCACCTAAAGCTTCTTATCAAGAAAAATCCTACGATTGCACTCTAACCAGATTTGTGAAATGATGAAGCTGGGACCAATTGACCAAGTAGTGTGTAGGAAGGAAGTCTTAGCTGTAGAGTTCCCTAGTTTGTTCCAAAAGTCTACTAAATATGAGGCATGCCTACAAGGCTAACTCTAAATTTCCCACCAAAAATGCCAAAGCACCCTAGCAAAAGAGCATTGGAAGAAGAGATGAGAAGAGTTCTCATCATTGTTAAAGCACATAACACAAACAAAGGGGCCTTAAAAACATCTCTTCCAAAGATTCTCCCAAGTCAAGCATCTATTATAAGTCACCAACTAAGAAAAGAAATTACACTTGGGCCAAGAGAATTTATTTCAGACCTTCTTCCACCAGGGGACCCCCATGCAACCAAACAACTACTCATCCAAACTTGGTAAACAGAGACAATAGTGAATTTTCATTTTTGGTTGCATCCCCAGGCCAAAACATCCCTCTCTAAAAGAGAGTTGTAAACCCTATTAGCCAAGATGTCAACCAGCTCCTAGCGATCCTCCACCGATCCCCTAAGCGAACACTCATGTGAGCCCTTCCACCTATACACCGTAGCCCGATCTAAAACTTGAAGGGATGTAAAATCCTCCACATGAGTCCAACCAGCGTCCAAAAAATGACTACATAGGTCCTGCAAGTGAGGGTGTGTAGACATAATAGGAGGATGCTCGTCCCAGGAATCAAACCAAAAAAGAGCCTCTGAGCCCCTATTGCAAATCTAGAACAATCCTTGTTTAATCAACTTGGCTCCCCTCTTGAGAGTGCTCCAAACCATAGATCCCTTACCCACTAGGCTATAAATATTAGTAATCTGTTGTTCATCCTTTATTTGAATTTCTTATATAATATCTCAATTTTAGTTCAAGAAGCAATGCAAAATGACCTCTATGTCATTACTAATTACTTAATAAACAAAATAGCAGCAATTAATGTCATTTAGAGGGAGGTTAAGGATAGAAGTAGTTAACGTTTGAGGTCAATAACTAGACTACCTCCTTTTATCTTTAGTGTTGAGCAATGTTACCACATAGATTAGATTTCCTGAAATATAGTTGATTTAAAATTTGTATATTGTTTCTAAAGAGCGGGTGAAAAAGATTATGGAATGCCTTCCACCATCTTTTCAAGGAAATATCTAGCATGAAACAACTTTCATTTACATATCCTTGATATCTAGTGTTATGCAACATATTCCATCCATAGAATTGAAATTAGATGTCAATTTTGGCTCTTTGTTCAATGCATCTTTTAAAATTTCTTCCCTACTTCCTAGTTTTACTTGTTTTCCTTGTGAAATCATTTGTTAATTTGTTTTCCTAAACATAGAAATTATAAGATATGGTAACTAGAACAATAAATACCTTATCATATTCAAATCTAAAATATCATTGATGCATACATACATACCCTTTGTTATGAGAAATGAAAAGCAACGTGCAATGTTTGTGGGCATATAGCAGGTTAGAGAGTGCAACAAGTAGTTTAGAGGTGGGAAATGGATTTTCAGAACTCTGTATCAATAAGAACATTGGTAAAAACATACACATGATATTTAAAATCCATTCAATTAACAAGGGTTGAATCTTTGAAGAACCTAAGAGAACTTGCAACAAAAACACAATTTCCCCCCTGAAAACAACACGTTTCTAGTGTAGCATTTAAATATTCTTCAACTTATTATAGTATTTTAAGCACTCATTAACAGTATTGGAATGATTCAAGAAATAACAAAATAGCTTTTTAACCAAAAACTTCACTTTCCATATCAGAAATGGCATCCATTGTATTACCCAAATGTATTTAAAATGCAAACCTTATCAAATATAGGAACGTTAGCTTTAAGCGAGTACATGCAATTGCTTCTTGATCTCTTTGTTAGTAGTCGGTTCTTTTGCAACAAATTGATTACATGGGAAGGCCAATGTTTCAAACCCTACAAATAATTTTCCTACATACTTTAAGTTATCTAGAGAATTGAGGACTGAACTTGAGGTTTGATATTATAAAAACTAGCAGAGTCATTCGATGGGAAAACCCAATATAAAAACTTATAGATCAATTAAATTATTCACAAGCTAAAATTTTAATTAATTGATCTTCTCAATATATTTTGAAAGCAAGCAGTTCTATTCCTTCTATATGTAACTTGATCATGTATCAAAGTTCACTTTGGATTTATGAAGATTTGATTTGTTGTTTTAAGGGCTTTCATACCTACTACTTCCCTTGCTAAGGACCCTTGTTTGTTTCTTTTAGTTAAGGCCCATATCAACATGTATAAAGTTTTGTTTCATTATCTCAATAATTAGTTCAAAGGAATTTTTGTCATTTTTCAATGCAACCCGAGACTAAAAAATTGAAGTATCAAAAACACCTACCTTATTTGGCTTCCATGTGAGTTCAAACCCTAATGGAAGGAAAACCCAACCATGTTTGAAAGATTTCTCCTATCACTTCAAGATCTCTTTTCAGGATTCTTTTGTTTGGTCAATTTTTATGCCTTAAACACATCTTCTTGAGATTGGCTAACAAAACTTATCTGCTTTAAAGCAAAAAATATATTTTTCCAACTCATCATAGAAGTTGTGTAGGTGAGCCTATGTAGAGCAGGTGTAAATTTTAAAGAAATGTTTTTGAGTATGTTGGATTCACTAATAAACACTACTTCTATCAATATTATCTATATGCATATGAATGTTTCTAAACCATGCTCACCAATTCTCAAAAAATGTGCTTCTTACTAAAATATCTTCATATCTAAAAGATAGTCATCTGCAAGATTAAATAAGCATTGTCAATAATTTTTCTCTGTGGATATATGTCATGGATTCACCCAATAAATTATACTCATATAAACAACAAGCTAGGTGTTGACCTATACCTAGGCTTAAGGATGGAAGAAATTTGATGCCATGTTTGCATAATCAAACCTTGTATAAAGATGTAGAGAAGCCTATTTTCAACTACTACCCATGCAAGGACATTTATTTTGTATAGGACCTATAAAAAAAATCATCCAAATGCATCAAAGAGATGCTCTATGAAATATTCCATTACACCATATTAATTATATTCTCAGGGGGCTCACAGTTACATACTAGTATCATTCAACCAATGTGTATCCCATGTTAGAAAATCTCTCAACATCCAAGATTTAAACTCAAGTATTTTAATAAGTATGGATTAGCATTTGAAACTCAACATCACCATCTCAAAGTTGGCAACAACTATAGGAAAGTAGACATAAAATACAAAGGCCAAATACAACTAGCCTTAGAAAACGCATGACTCCCACTTGTCCTCATCGTTGGCTATACTTGGTACTTTTCAATGTGCCTGCTCCATGCAATGCCACACGCTATGGCGCCATATTTTCTACACATTAAAAATTGTGCAAAAGTTTTTTTAGTTTTTATTACCAGATTAAATCGGAGTGTCAGCACTATCCATTACTTATGATAGAGCATGATCTTTGCTCTTTATAGATAAATTTTTTAAAACAATTGGCAATTGTTGATAAAAACTATCAACATCCTTTTAGAGGAAAGTAATGTTGCTCATTAATTATGTAGTGGTGGGCTTCCTCCTTTACAAAGTAATTAATGGCGATGGATTATTGTGTAGGACAAATATTACATGATGTTTTAACTAGTATTCTAGTTAGTATGGGGCACAACTACAAAAATATTTTTTCAAAAATATATTAACAATCTACATAGGAGGAGGATTTTGTATTTGTAGTAAAAAATTTAACAATGATATTTTATGGTTTCACCCATCAAAGTACGTTTTTTTTTATCTACCTTTTAACTATACAAAAAATAAAGTAAATACATAGTCGATGCCTACATTACACTTAGGTAGAGTCTAAATTTTATTAAATCTTAATGGCTAGCATAATTATCTCACACGTTAATCTTATCATGTTCTTCTTCACAAACCTTACACATTCTAATGATAAAGTAAATACCTAATTGATCATTGCTAATGAATTTTTTGTCTATAATTATTTTTTGATCTATTATCATTCTACCATTGATTTATTGATGCAATGGTGCATCTAAATAGTGTGGAAGTGTTTTTTTATTTGTATTTTCTATTGTTTTTTTTAATACCTCAAATATATATAAGCATATATTAATACCTCGTATATATATAAGCATATACAAAAAAGTTTTTTGCTTTTGACTTTATTTTGGGTGTATCATTCCTAACATTTTTGAAATTTTCCTCCTTCCCCCTTTAAAGATACCCTAGGAATTAAATATTTATTATATAAGCAATGTCCATGCATAAGTTAATAAAAATATATTTGAAGTACCTAAAACAAAAAAAGTTTGGAGTCTCTAACATCTTCTAGCAGAAATCGGTTCCAATTTTAATGTTTGTCATTATTATTATTGCTTTTCTTATTACTTCAATTTTACGTCCTATTTCATAGGCACATACACATTCTTCAAAGGGATTACATTGTTTAAGATAAATACACAAATCCAACAAAAATATGCACCTACTTATATAATACAATGCATACATCTATATTTTTATATAACCAATTATGTATTGTTACAATTCATTTATATTTTTCTTTCAATTTCCTACCAGTGTCTCCCTTGAATCTCCTTTGGGTGCAAGTGCTAGTTAAGCCTCTAATTGACCAAATTATGCATTCCAAAGCCTTATTATTCTCATTTTCTGAAAGGGGAACCTATATCAAACAATTTCCAACATTAATTAAATTACCTTGGAAACTGAGTGTCCTGGACTTAGGTTCTAGAACCCATTCGCCCAAGGGCTAATGGGTCCCCTTTAAGTCCTAGGACCCAATTTTTAATATGTTTTTGGTAGCATTTTAATGATTCAAATTCAAGTTTCAAGTGTCGGCTTTTGAAATCTAATTTTTGGGAAATTAGATAAACACCTATAAATACATATTTGTATCAATTCAAATCAAAGCAACATTATCAAGAGTTTAAGAGATCAATCCCAAGAGAAAATATTATTGTCAAGAATATTGAAGAGCAACATTATCAGTCATCTACACCAACAATCGAGATTATATCATCATGTCAATGTTCATGTGTGTTCATGTTCATGTTTTGGAGCTAACATTGTGATGTAGGTTTCAAGCATTCAAGCATCAACTAATCAAGCCAATTCATGCAAGATCTAAGCCTTAGAGTGACGTGTTTGACTTCATTCCTCTAGGGGAACCCATTAAGGGTTTGGTGAGTTGTAACAAGCTTTGTTCATTCATCATTTCCTTCATTTTGTCATTATTTCATTATCAAGGTTTAATTACCAAACATGGGGTTTGACTAAGGCAAACCCCCATTCACCCAAAACAAACATTTTTGCTTCTCTCTTTGTATGTGCAGATTTATAGGCAAAGAAGGATTGAAAGTTGATCAAAAGAGAAATTTTACATTCTTGCATAAGTTGTCATCATTGTTATCAAGCCATGAAAACTCATATTCAAATTTTATTTCCAACTTTCTGATAGTCAAACCTAGAGAAATTAGAAGCATAGATCCAAGATCAGAGGACATCAAAAATTGATTTTAGAGCCCTAGTTAAGGACCCATTCACCTAGGGGCAAACTAGTCCTGCTACAAGCCCCGAAACCCACTTTTCATGATAAGTGAACACTATCAGATCCTTCTTAGATCTACCTACAACTTATTGTTTTCATTTTTTGTTATCATAGAACTTTGCATTTCAAGTGTTAGGTCACATAATTTATTTAGTTAATGCACTTTAAATAATTCCAAAACATTGCAAATCAGTCATTTTTGTCATAAGAAAGCGAAGATCCAAGGTCCAAAATATGGTTGACTCACCTCAAGGTTGAAATTCAATCTTATCCCTTTGTGATCTTCTATCTTTCTAATGAAATTAGGGAAAGGTGCATTTGAATCCTAGGCCACTTCATCATCCCACATTAATTGAATTCATTCCCCCCATTTCTCATCATTTCATTTTGGTGAACCCAACATTGTACATCATAAATTCCGATTTAGAAGTCTCTAAAACCCTAGATTTAAGATTTGCATTAGCTTGTTTTCCATCTCATTTAGTATTTCAAAATTACACTTTGAATCATTTAAATTCACAATATTCAAAAATCTTATGTATACCTTGCATATATTTCACATAGTAGTCTGCATAAGGGTGTCTGTTACCTAATTTTCACCTACGGGCTCAATCAGGGGAAATTATGTTTTGAATTCGCACGTGGATTAAATGTGGCTCCCATAAGGGTTGAGCCCAGTGTGCAGGTGCTTGGATTTCATTAGGAAGGTCCTTATCTGACAGGGAAGTCTATTGGAAAGCCTCGCCTCAGTCAGTTTTGGCATAAAACTCATCAGAGCAGAAAGTCGGCAAGACCCTCATGTTGTCTTGCCGACTAGCAGTCTATTTTATTTGTTTGAATACACCTGTCGCCAGGACATTCGGGTCGCCATGAGTCTTCATGTGTCTCTCCGACTACATGTGGTCTCGGTGAAAGGAGGCATCATCGCTATATGGTCTTGCCGACATGGTGTGGTCTCGGCGAATGGAGGTGTCTTTAGGGAGAAGTCTTCCCAACTAGGGTGGTCTCGCTGAAACAAAAGGGCTCGATGTAATGTTTGGCGCTCGGTGTAAGGTCTTGCCAAACGCTGATAGTCTTGCCGACCGCTGATAGTCTTGCCAAAATAGAAAGGGACATCGGTAAGACTCTTGTCGTTCGCCATAAAGTCTCCCTGACCCGATAGTCTCGTCGACCGTTGTGAATAGGAAGGTAGGCTCCTGCTGAAACAAGATGGCTTCGGCAAGATGTATCACCGACCCGATAGGGTCTTACCGAAATGAAGTGAACTCGGGGAAAGGAAAGGAGCTCGCTATGAGGTCTTGCTGACCATCGTATGTCTTGCCGAATGCTGTTGTAAGGTCTAATCGCATTGGGGAGACACAATTAGTGTCTCACCGACATGCGATTTTGTTTGAACAACCTTTGACCGTCTGGCGATTCCATGTAGCATATGTTCGACTAATCAGAGGAAGCTACAGGAGAGCCATGGTAGTTTGACCCCTGTCAGGAAGATTAGCGGAACATAAGCAACGTGGATCTGCTCTGAATAAAGTGATGAATTAGTTCGATATCCAGGAGGTGTCGTCGGTAAACAGAAGAACTGTGAGTTGCTATGACAACTGGGATCGCTACTGGCAGAGGGGGATCGACATTAATGATAATGCTTTATAGCATTCAAAGTGGCCCTTCAAGGGGGTTCGAATATGGACACGGAGGCCAAAAGTAAATGCAAGTATTATAGAAAGATATGAAGGCTCCTCCTAAGGGCGATCCTTCACACCGACATGGACAGCAAGGATACACATGAACGTAGCATTAACTTCATTTAAAAAAATCTAAGGGCAGATCTTTTTGAAGACTGATATTTTTTGTAAGCCCTAGGGGCTGACATCTTTTGGTATACAAGGCTTTTTTACCTCTTTGTAAAGGGGTTCAGATTATGCATTCTCAAGAGTTAGTGATTTTTAACAATCCTTTCTCAGCTGATGTATGCTTTGTAACTCATTTCAATTTTGGAATATAAAACACAAAGTTTACCTAAACTAGTGTTAGTGCTCAAACTACTCTCATTTCTGTATTTTTAGATTATGCAAGTTTTCAACTGTGCTTTTCTAAGTTTGCATTCATACCTTAAAGTTGTGAAATTCATCTTTCCTTCTTAAAATATGTATGTAGATCAAGCCTTTTTAAGAATGATGCATAAGTTCAAAGAGGTTATGTTGAGTAAATGAAATAGCTACCATTAGTTTTCCAGTGTATGTTCATCTTGTTTTCATTTCATGATTTCTTATCAGTTCGATGTATCACCATAGGTTTAAATTTTAATTTTCATGCACTCTTCGTCCCCTTTTCTTTCAAGGAGCAGTAGTTAGGTGATACCACAAAGGAAGCCGGCCTTCTCCGGAGGTTGACCTCTGTTTACAAAAAACCACAGCTTTTGAGGTCTTCCCATGTTGCACTGGATTGTTGAATTTTACATTCGACAGGGTGCAAAATCCAAGTGATAACAATGTCCTTTAGTCATTTACATCAAAAAATTCAATCAAAATTGCATCTCAAAAGTTGTCAATTTGTTTGCTTTTTTCCATCAAATTACATGTGAATTTAATCATCAAATTATGGAAATATGTAACTGAAAGAATCTGTTTGTAATCTAAAATAGAGAACTTAAACATTAACTCAAAAACTCAAATTGTAATTTTTCAAATCCCTGTACAAAGACCCATTTTCCCTTGGTTGAACTTGTCCTTGTATAGGTAAATTTTCAAATTCCTGGGTATAAATTTGTCTCTGTCTACTTTATTTCTTACTATTTATAGATCTCAGTTTCAATTTTAGAAGTGGCAATTTTCTATAGTTGTTTGTACTTAAGTCAATTGATCAAAACAAGTGTATTGTTCAAAAGTAAAATTTGCATTCAAAAGACATCATTTTCAGGTTTTTTCATTCTAAAATCAGAAAATCCTCATATGCTAGATTTGAAAATTATAATATCTTCTTCATTACTTGCCTTGTGTTTTCTATTTATGGGTGTTTAATATCTTTATTTAGTGCTTTTTGTCCATTTTGGGTACAGTTTTGGTTTGGTGAAATTTGTATGAGTATTACAACCTAGTGTCCTATTGCCAATACTTCAGTGAGATGTAGTTTGAGACTCATGACATCCCGTGCTGGTACATCCATTATGGATATTTGGTTTTCCAAATCTTTCACTTATAGTGTTGACACTAGTCAACCCATGATTGAATCCATCCCTGCAATCACATGTCTTATGACTTCTCATCCTACCTGATGTTGAAACCATTGTTGTTCATATCCCTTAAGAGAAGCTAAAACAAATGGGTGAAGCTTTAGAAATATTACAAGACTTTGTGAGTGTTGAATATATTGTTAGTACTGCGGTTCCTATCATAGATAACATGAGGAAAATGCTTAATAATGAACAAGGAATAGAGCTTGTGCGTAGCCTAGCCCACATCATTGATAATTATGTTCCTACATTGAATAGTTGTGCTCAAGCTTTGGGATACACTCAAAGTCAAGGTGGAAATCAAATTCCCCCCTACAACTATGGCCTAGATATTCCTACATACACTAATTCAAATGTTACTACAACAAGGAAACCAACTAGCAACATCAATCCAAATTTAGGTATTTCCACTGGGAATCCATAAAGCTTTGTGAATTCAAACATCATATCTCCTAACCCACCACCTCATTTATTTTTCCTCCCAACACATATACACCTCCACCATATCCACCTCCTTCCTAAAACACAACCAATGATTCCATCCTCAACCAAATTTTGCAAAAATTTCCATCCCTACAACAAAAAATTTCCACATTGAACCAAAATCAAAATGGTCAACCTTCACAATATGTCAAATGAAACTAATTATCATTGGAGATATTGAGAGCACAAATGCCACAAGGAATAAAGATTCCTAGATTTGAGAAATATGGTGATAAAGGAGATCCTAGTAACCATGTCTCAACATACACAACCTTATGTAGTGACTTCATCTTTAAAGAAAAGCTCTTGGCTAAGATTTTTCCTCGATCCTTGAAATATACAACCTTGGATTGGTTTTTCTCTTTGTCGAATAACTCAATTCATTCATTCAATGAGCTTGTTGATGCCTTCCTTGACCATTTACAAGTGCCCATTGGTCCCAAGATGGCCTTAATTGATTTAATGCAATGTAAACAAAAGGATGATGAAAAGGTCACTGATTTCGTAGCACGTTATCAATTGCTTTACTCAAAAATCAACATTAACATTCCCGATGCCAATCTTCAAAGAATGTTCATTGAGAGCTTGCGCACAAATATTCAAGATAAGATTGGGATGATGAAATTCTCCTCCTTCACCCACTTGTGCATGACTCTCCATGACTATCAAAATTCGATTAGTTATCATGAAGAAAAAACTTCTTCCAACCGTCTTGAAATCTGAATCCGTGCCTCATAATAATTTCCAACCATTCAAGAAACAAAATAATGGCTTTATACAAATAAATCCACCTCAAACAAATCAGCATGTTGAGTCTCAAGTGGTTTCTATAGAAACAACAACTCCATATCAATTCAGGGAAAAGAATAGGAAATTTACCTCGTTACTTGATACCCTTCATTCCATCATTACTAAGTACCTCCCATTAGGGCTCTTAATACCACTAATATTTACCTCCAAACTATAACCCAAATGTATTTTTCCATTATCACCAACAAAATGGACATGATACAGAATGATGTATGCGTCTTAAAAATATTGTGCAAAACCTCATTGATTCTAATCGCATCTAGTTGGGTGGCATTAATGATCAAGGAAATAAGTATGTTGCCCCTCCCAACCAAAATTTATAAATATTTACCAATACAATGTCAAATCATTCCATTTCTTTTGTGAAAGCTAGTGATACTAAGAATGATGTGATGAATGTTGACAAACTAAAAGACATGACTAATAATAACATGAGTGATTATGGGGATGTTTTGCAAGGTATGGTCAACCTCATTGATGTTCAACTTTGTAAGGGCCAAACCAGCTTGTCTCTTGACATCTCTTTCTCATAAAATGACATAATTAAACATGCACCTAATGGTCCTCTTTACATCGCTGAAAGAATCGATGACATGCCTACTAATGGGATATTAATTGATCTCATGTGTGTAGAGAATGTGATCATTGAGGAATTCTTGTTTGTGCATCAACTTTACCAAGATTCTTACGAAAAATCGAAAGCATGGATCAAAACACATGATGGTTTTTCTTGGCCTACAATAGGTTCAATCACTCTTCCATTAAAAGTTGGACTAGAACAATTAGATGTCTCATTCTCCATCATTTCGTCATCAAACCAATTATGTGTGAAGTTAGGCTACCCATGGCTATGCTCCATGGATGTCAACCCACTAGTTATTCGCAAATGCTTGAAATTCCCAGATGGCAATGAAATTTTTGTTGTGCATCGTAGTGGGTTTAATCTTTTGTCTTCCCGTGGAAAATTTTCATTGGATTTCTTTTGGCCTGAACCCATGGAACCTATTAAGCCTCGTAAGGACTTCCTTTTCAAATATTATCAAAATTTTAAGGCAAAGCACATAGCATAATTATCCTTTAGCAATATTTCTGAGTCCATGGATGTTTCTCCTTCCCAACCTATCATTGATGAACCTATGATTAAGCCAAAATCCCTTCCAAATAACCAAGACAATTCCAACACAATTCACCCACCCATTTCCTACAAAATACCAAGAGATAACCATACAAATCCTTTGGTGCCTCATAAAATCAAACAAGTTTATAAACCTAAAGAGAAAGTGGTTGACCAACCCTCAATGGTTCCTTCCATTCCTCCCTTGCAAGAAGAAAAGAAACCAATGGTTAATAAACCCGCTCCTACATCATCACAACTTGAAAACCGTGCAAGAAGACATCAAAATGCTAAAAAGTGTAGGTGTAGACATCATGTTATTTCTCGTCAGTTAGAAGAAAAGAGGAAACTGAAAAACCAAGATCATAATCTAACTCAAACAAATCATGATGATTCTCTACCTTCGCCACAACAAAAACATGAACTTACAATGGACATTGTCATTAGACCTCTTGTTTTTATTAATTTGGATGATGATGATGATGATGATGAGATTGTTAAGATTGATGAGTAAGTGCATAATGAGTTGAATTTTTTATTTTCCTCTTCCATGAACTTAGATGGGGGCAACTGTGATGATCCTCCCAACAAGAGTGAATCACCACATGTTGAACCTAGTGATTATCCTAGTATGGCAGTTGTCGTTGTCCATTTGGCTAGTTATCCACCTTTTGTATACAATGAGTAAGATTGGGATGTAGACAACTTTCTATAGGTTGGCTCGCGTGTGACATACTAGTTCTCTTTTTGTTCTTTGTGATTGCATGTGCATAATGTTATCCCCCATATCATGCTGATTAGCATGTCTTTATGTTTGTGATGTTTCTTTGGATGACCCTTTTTACTTTGTTGGTGCAAGGATACAAAGGAAGTGAACTTCTTGTGAAATTCTTCTATTTGTATCTTCATTCTTCTATATGTCGTAAACATTATCCTTTCTTTTATCTTGTGCTTTCCTTTTGGGGACGATGCAAGGTTTTGAGACATTTAGGTCTCTTCCATGTTGACCCAAAATATTTTCTTTTACTTTTTTTCTCCGTGTGTCATTCTTCCATTGTGTTCGTTGTTCTACGAGTATTTGGGGAATGATTACAACTTTGAGCTCTATTAAATCACTATAGAAAAGAAATATGTAGACCCCAAATCCATAGATCCCTTATGTGTTATCTTTTGGATTTCATTTGGGGGCAACCCCTCTTCATGATGCAACTTTATTTATAAAGATATCATTGGCATAGGGCTTTCCTAGTAATCTCTCATGTCTTCTTTTATCGTTTGGCATTTATCATCTCCCTACTTGGAAGTAATTGCTCATAGCATGGTGTTTAGCAATTTCTTTAAAGTGGGGGCATACAATCCCCCACTCATTGTTTGCATAATTGTGTGACCTCTTTCAAAGTATGGTCTTCTTAATTAATGTGATATGTCTTCTTAGCGATGACATTGGGTTTTATGTCCTACAAGATGTGACATTTCTTGGCATATGGCATTCCTCTTGGTGGTAATGCTATGGTTTTCGTTCCCTAAGGTGTGAATCTTTTATTCTTTGGCTAGTCCTCTCTTGGTGGTGATGTCAAGTGTGATGTTCCCTAAGGTGAGAACTTTCATGTATTAAGCAAAACCCCTTTGCATTTAAGACTAGTTCATGGCCATTGAGCATAATACAACTTGCTTGCCAGTGGTTCCTTTTATTTCATGAGTGTCTAGCACAATACAACTTGATATACTTGTGAAACCTTTAACCATTTTTTGTGGCACCTTATCAAAGTTATCAAGGAGTATAATTTTTAGTATGGTTGACATATGGAAGGCTTATATACCTGGCATGATTTTTCCATCTGCCACCTTTTGTGGGTATGCACTAGGCCATTGTGTGTTTCTCACCCTTTTGCTTTGGGGTGCACCTAGTGTATATCGAATTGCACTAGCCCTTGTGAGCATTTTTTTTTTACTAACAACTTAGGCTTGATCCATACCTTTTGGACAAATATTCAAGGCTTGATCCACCCTTTTCCTTTCATTTTTCTCTTGACATTAATTTTGACATTGTACATGATTATGTTTCTTGTATCATTGGTGCATGCATGTGTCTTTGTGCCTTTGTTGGTTTGCTACGAGATCTTAGGTATTGGGGGATTGATCATCCTCCTTGATCCTTGTCATCTTATCTTCCTCACACTTATACAATTGGACCTCTCTTGAATTATTTTCGTACTTTAGTGCGAGTCTGAGCATAAGTTCATACTCTCACTAAAGTGGGGGCTAAATATAGTGTAGGAAATTGTATACCTTTACAATTTCACACTATGTTTGCATCCCCTTAATTAATTGGGCTTAATTAAGCCTTTAATTGACTAAATTATGCATTCCAAAGCCTTATTATTCTCATTTTTTGAAAGGGAAACCTACATTAAACAATTGCCAACATTAATTAAATTACCTTGGAAACTGAGTGTCCTGGACTCAGGTCCTAGGACCCATTTTCCCAAGGGTAAATTGGTACCCTTTAAGTCCTAGGACCCAATTTTTATTATGTTTTTGGTGACATTTTAATGATTCAAATTCAAGTTTAAAGTGTCAGCTTTTGGAATCTAATTTTTGGGAAATTAGATAAAAACCTATAAATACATAGTCTTTTTATCAATTCAAATCAAACCAACAATATCAGTACATTAAGAGATCAATCCCAAGAGAAAATATTATTGTCAAGAGCATTGAAGAGCAACATTATCAGTCATCTACAACAGTAATCAATTTCATATCATCATGTCAAAGTTCACGTGTGTTCATGTTCATGTTTTGGAGCTAACATTGTGATGTAGGTTTTAGGCATTTGAGCAAGCATTAAAGCATCAATCAGTCAAGCCAATTCATGCAAGATCTAAACCTTATAGTTATGTGTTTGACTTCTATCCTCTAGGGGCATCCATTAAGGGTTTGGTGAGTTGTAACAAGCTTTGTTCATTCATCAATTCCTTCATTTTGTCATTAATTCATTATCAAGGTTTAGTTACCAAACATGGGGTTTCAATAAGGAAAAACCCCACACCCAAAACAAATTTTTTTGCTTCTCTCTTTGTATGTGTAGATTTATTGGTGAAGGATTGAAAGTTGATCAAAGGAGGAATTTTATATTCTTGCATAAGTTTTCATCATTGTTATCAAGCCACAAAAACTCAAATTCAGATTTTATTTCAAATTGCCCGACAGTCAAACCTAGAGAAATCAAAAGGTTAGATCCAATATCAGCGGATTGCAAAAACTAATTGTGGATCCCTAGTCAAGGACCCATTCACCTAGGAGTGAACCGGTCTTTCTATAGGCCCTGAAACCCACTTTCCATGACATGTGCACACTATCAGATCCTTCTCAAATCTGCTTGTGCATTATCTTTTCCATTTTTGTTATAATAGAAATTTGCATTTAAATTGTTAGGTCACATAATTCATTTAGTTAATGCACTTTAAATAATTTCAAAACATTGAAAATTAGTTTTTGTCATCAGAAAGCATAGATCCAAGATCAAAAATAGGGTCGACTCACCTCAAGGCTGAAAGTCAATCCTATCCCTTTGTGATCTTATCTCTTTCTAATGAAATTAGGGAAAGGTGTGTTTGAATCCTAGGCGGCTTCATCATTCCACATTGATTGAATTCATTCCCCCTTTTTCCCTTCATTTCACAAATAAAAATGTATACCACAAACTCTTTGACATACAAGAGTTGTTTTATCTATTTACACAAAACAATTATATTACCTAGGACATGAGCATAGAATTTTGATTTTTTTATTGAAAAACGGTTTTAATGATGAATTATCTTGTTTTATATGTGATTATTTTATATAATTTATTGATATTGTTATAGTTTTTGAATGTAAGGAGCTAAGACATTTAACATCTTAGGGATCTTGACCAACTATCCTCTTTTTAATTTATCTGTCAACATGAGTTGTGTGTGTGTCTAATGAAGATTTATATTTACTTCACAAGCATTGGATATCCTTGGTTCAACAAAATAGAGATTGAATAAGAGAATTCTTGACGTTGGGGATAGAATTTGTGTTAGAATTATAAATAACACAAGATATAAGATCAAACAACTATCAAAAACACCTTCCACACAAGAGAGTTGCAAACAATGATTCGCTATATCCTCAACAAGAAAAAATTATAGAATGAAATAATACAATGAAGAATCTAGTGCTTTATAAGATCAATTCCTAAATGATAAATGGATTTGATCATGATAAGTTTTGTTATCCTCTGTCATGTGAGACAAAATGATCTAATAATAGATCACTATAGTGAACAAAAACATGCACTCCTAAGTTTAACTTAAGTGCATGAAATGAAATTAACTTAGTAATCACTTAGTAATCAATTAAATAATTAATTATTAGCTAGTGCATTATTACTCTAACATCCTCTCTTAATCATAGCTTAGGGAGTAGCTAAAAAATCTAAAAATCCAATGCATAAAAAAAAAAAAAAGTAGGAATGGGTCTCGAAAACAAAGCCTAATGAGGTACCCAGGTACAATCAAAAAAATCTCTCATAACTAGAGAAAAGGAGAAAACCTCATGGTAAAAATTCCTCTCCTAAAGAGAGATGAAAGTGTGTATAAAAAATATTAAGGAAAGAGGCCTCATAAAGACCACCCAAGAACAACTTCCTTCACCCCAAGAATTGATCACAACTGGAGGTAATGAGGTGATGCTAAAGGTTTCCTGAAGATGTCTCCAACTTGCTCCTATGTAGGCATGTACTCCAAGGTGAGAAAACCATCCTAAATCAATTTTTGTATGAAGTGCATGTGTATCTCTATGTGCTTATTATACTAATGCTCCATTAGGTTGTGATAAATGTGAATGGTACTCTGATTGTCACACCAAAGAATAGTGGGACTATCAGGAGGAAAACCAAAATCAGTTAATGATTGACAAAGCCACAAAACCTCCTAGCTGATCAAAACTGTTGCACAATACTCAACCTTTGTGGATACTAATGCAATAGTATATTATTTCTTGCAAGACCACGTAATGGGCCATAACCAAGGCAAAAAACAAATCCAAAAGTGGACGTCCTATCATTGACATCACCATCCCAATCTAAGTCAGTGAAGCCAACTATTTGAGAATCTCCTAATGTATAATGAATACCATAGTACGAGGTGCCTTGAATATATCTCAAAACACATTTGGAAGCTTTCCAATGACTCTCATGTGGATCATGTGAGAATTGAGAGACAAGATCAATTGTAAAAGAAATATCGGGACGTGAAAGTGTCAGGTACAAAACACTGCCAACCAACTTCCTATATAATGTAGCATCTAATGAAGGAGTAGTACAAGTCGAAGATGATACAAAATATGACTAAAATGGTATGGGGGGAGGCTTACAATAAATCATTCCAAATATTTGAAGTATGTCAAGAGCGTACTTCTACTAAAATATGGAAATCCCATCCAAAGACTAATAACCTAGAAACTAAGAAAGTAGTACAAAAGGTCACGATCTGTCATCTCAAATTGCTCCATCAAAACTCATTGAACACTGGATCCTGGAGAATGAACCACCTATAAGGATAAAATAATCCATATATAGCACAAGGATCTAAAGATCACCATCTTGTCACTGAATGTACATTGTGAGATCATAATGAACATCATGTGAAGCCAAAAGAAAGAAGAAAAGTGTCCATCTTCTCATACTAATCTCGAGGGGCCTATTTTATACCATATAATGAATGATGAAGCCTAAAAATCAACAAATATTCCTCAATGAAATCATGTGGTTGCTCCATATAAATCTCCTCATGAAGATCATCGTGAAGGAAAGCACTCTTCGCATCCATCGAGTATATTTTCCATCCCTATGAAGGTACGAGTGAAAGTACAGGGCGAATAGAATTCATCCTGGAAATAGGGGCAAAGGTCTTAGAATAGTTAGTGCCTTCAACTTGAGAAAACCCCTTTGTAACAAGAGAATCTTTAAAATTATCAATGGAACCATCTAAATCATATTTGGTACAGTATGCCCACTTGCACCGAACTAACTTTCTTCCCTTAGGAAGAGGAATAAGATCCCAAGTATTATTCTTCATCAATGAAGAATACCCATTTGCCATAACATTATCCTAATCAAGAATACCAACCACCTCTAAAAAATTTTGAGGGTCATCCAAAATGGAATGAATCAAGAGAATAACACTTGATGTCTATACACGATTACGACGAGAGCTTGAAGGATCACCTATCAAAGATATAATTGCATCAATAGTATCGCAAACCCACTTGGGTAAGGGTTGAATATATAGAGGTGGAGGGATAGTTGGAACATCATCCTCATCCTCAAGAGATTAAGAGATATTAGTGGGTAATGAGGGAGAAGTTAGTGATGAAGAATCCATCTTAGGAAAGCACTCATTAAATTTTACATCCCGTTGAAACAAGACATGTCTGGAATCAAGATCAAACAACCTATATGCCTTAACATCCTCCCAGTAGCCAACAAATATTTGTGGTTTGCTTTTCCTCTCCATGAATTTTTGTTGAGCTTTATAAATGAATATTCAAGCCTCACTACCAAAGACTTTGAATGAAGATACATTAGGCTTGACATGGGACCAAGCCTCCTCAAGAGTCATAAGTCACTACTGAATTTGACACCATTTTCCGACGAATGTTTGTCGGTGGTTCGACAAATCTTTGTCGAAAAAGCGACGAAATGATGAAAACATTTTCGTCATTGTCCAACGACGAATTAAACATCGAAATAATGACACAGATTCGTCGGTTGTTCACATCATAAAATGACTCAGATGTTCGTTGGAATATCGACAAAATGGGTGTCGAAAGAACACTAGAAGTTTGTCGCCATTTCGACGAAATGGGCAAGTATTTACAACAAAGCCTTCGTCGCAGCTAAGCAACTTTGTTGAACCTTTTATGTGATTCATCGGCGACATTCGTCGAAAATGCGACGAAATGGGCAAGGAGTTACGACGAAACCTTCATCGTAGCTAAGCAACTTTGTTGGACCTTTTCTGTGATTTGTCGGTGGACTTCGTCGAAATTGCGATGAAATGGAAAAGGAGTTATGACGAAGCCTTCGTCACAGCTATAACAACTTCGTCGGACCTTTTCGGTGATTCGTCGGTTGTGTTCGTCAAAATTTCGACGAAACAATGCAATTTTTTTTTTAAATATTGGTTGAAATGTACCATCGGTGAGAGATCAATCAAGTCGCGTCCCTTCGTATTCAAATCTCAAGCAATTATTTTATTCACTCATTTTCCATGTTTATTAGACACTCGCTGAGACATCATGTAGTTTCGTCGATGCCTTGAGTCTCTTCGACAGTCAATATTACATATCGCTTTGGTGTCACACAGTCTCATCGATGTTCTAAGTCTCACTGATAGCCAATAGATCATATGTCACTATGGTGTCATGCAGTCATACCGACGTTCTAAGTCTCCCCGAGAATTATTCCTTCGGTCTTAAGTGTATCGCTATGATTCTCACTAATGATAACTTATCGCTGTGACTTTGGGGGTTGTCGGGACTTTCCTTCTACTACTTAATAGCTTACAATCAAACTTGAGCTTGAAATTACAAAACAAAATATCATGCCAATTAATTTTACCATTGCTATTCCAGACCTTCAGCTTATGGCAGAATAAGTACCAAATTTCTTGAGCATAAAAACATTAAAAAATAATATGTTTGACAGTTTCCCGAGTCCTGCAAATTTCAACACTTTCATGGTTAGATTTATAGGGATCTATCTTTTTCATTAATGCAGAGGTAGGTAAAGGAGGAATAATTATAATTGTAACACTATTCATAGTCCAGTAAATTATGTTTGTAATTTGTGTTCAATGGACCTCAGTTTTATCATTATACTGCCCATCTAATACCATATTTTAATCCATGGTTCAACTATCTTAGATCTAAAGAAGCACCTTCAATTAACCATTTAAAGTATTATAAAATAAGGTAAGACTTTTACTTGAGAAAGATTGGGTACACTTGTAGGATTAAAGTTCTCACAATCATCAGGATTTATTGGCACACAGACACAACCTGCAACATATGAAGTAATGGATGGCTACAAGTTAGTGAAATGGTCCTTAATATGTGAGTGGTTTGCAAATTAATTGGTAGAAAATAAGGTTACAAACAGATCTACATGAATAATTATGAGGACAATCTACTGTAATCATCAAAATAGATGAAAAGTGCAAAGGAAAGAGTCGAGCTACATCTCTAGAGCCTAAAAAAAATACATGTAAGAAACATAAAAAAAAGAACAAACCAATTTTTAGATGAATGCAAAATGGTGCCTTCAGCAAGTGATTCATATGCTTTCACACCTGACATAGGACATTAAGAAGATTTTAGTCTTCCTCTGTGAAATTAACTACTTATAGAATAAACCTACAAACCAATATTATATACCTCCATGTCTAGCCGAGGGTAGGTATAAGAGAAAAAAAATTCTTCAATGCAATGCCGAAAAATATCAATGTGTGTGTAGGTTTTTATTACTCAAAATATCATTTCATTGCCTAAGGAAAAATACCAAAGTGATGTTTTAAATTTCAATCTTGACATAGGCTCCCTTATTGCTACACATGCATATAGAAGCATTATTCGAGCTCTAAACTATTCAAAAATTAAGGATTTAATTAGCTATAAGATGGAAAGTTGTTGTTTAGACATAATCCATCATCTTTTACATATCTTTATTCACTCCTAGCGCTTCAGATAAATTTGTGTAAATGAGACAGAAATGTGAATCTTTTATGACAAAGAAAAATCTTAAAAGGAGGGGAGAGAGCAAAGGGTAGGGGGAAAGAGAATGCTTGAATGTATAGCAAAGTATAACATTTTGATCATTATAACAATGAAACAAATCTTAAGTTTGAAGCATTAATATCATTTTACAACATTTATGATCAAGAATGAATGTAAGTGAGAAACTTTTGCATACCCGAGATGATACAAAATTTAATGGTTAAGTCAAGCCTCCCATCAACAACAAGATCCAAATATCCATATCTATCTCAATCTAGCCTCTAAACCCTTGAGTTGTCAATTTTTCCACTAACTTGTTATGCACAAAAGTCAAATTTTAGAGTTATGTCACCACTAAAAATAGAAGAAACAGAGCTTTGAAACCAAATCCACACACAACACAATGTGGTATTCATACAAATTCATACAAACAAACTAAACTCAGAACATTGGAATGGAAACAACTTCAAATTATGATGCAGAGCATGGATTCGGGTATAAAGAATCATTTTTCTGCCACCATAGTGAAAAGTTAGCACTTTCTTTCATCTTTGCATATTGGTTTGATGCTTCAAACGATGCATTTCTTATATTGAAAATTGCATTACCTTATTGAGTTTCTCTTTGTTTCAAGAATAGTTTAATATTCTCTACTTAGGGCCAACCACGTGACTAAGCTCATTTGGCCCCTCCCCCCCTCACATCACTCTCAATTCCCCATACCCAATCATATAACATTAATCATTCATTCATCCATTAATAACATATAACATTCATTCATTCATCCATTAATAAATATAACATTCATTCATTCATCTATTAATAACATATAACATTCATTCATCCATTAATAACACATAACATTCATTCATTAACATATAACATTCATTAATTAACATATTCACATTCATTCATTAACATATAATATTCATTCTTTCAGTTTTTACATATTATCAAAATATGGTTGTCATGATATGATTACAATCACTTTTTTTTTGTTTCTTTTTCAAAGCTACAAAAAGCTGAAGTGGAGTATCATTTTCTAAATCAATATCTGTCCCCCCTTTAGTTGTTCTGCCTCTTCTGCTCATTTTATAAGGGGAGTCTGCTTTACAATAAGAAGAAAAAAATGTTAAAGTGCTATGTTTTTATTATTATGACCTAGAGTATTTCACAATTAAAGAACATTAGAATTGGTTCTCTTTCAATGGGTCACATCATGTTCACAATTTTTATTATAGACTCATGCTCAACTTTATTTGAACACCCTCTAAAATCTGATGCAGGTTGAAGGCAGAAGTTTGTTAATTATTGCATAGGGTGAGTATATGTTTAAAGAGACAGGGTGGTTCTCTTTACAGTGAGACCACATCATGTTCTGATCTTCTCTAACTGATCATGCTCCAACCGCGTTGATCCACGCTCTACATGCTCTAAAGTTGAAACCACGAAAGGTTACATTAATTAATACACCAATTGCAATTAAATATGTTTAAAAGAACTTTAGAGTGGTCCCCTTTACCTGATGGGGCCACATCATATTCCTGATCTTCTCTAGCCTGATCATGCTCAACATGTTGATCACACTCTACATGCTCTAAAGTACCGGGATGCACACCATGACCTTCATTTACACGTTGTGCTCCACCCTCACCAGGCTGCATTCCAATGTCATGTGCAGTATTCTCATTGCTTGAATGTTTAAAACAAATAGGCATGTAATTACTTTATGGTGGAAATTAATATTGAATAGATTGCACAAGTATTCAATTTTAAATAAACTTTATTGAGGTTATTTACTTGCGTGTCGAATGCAATGGAAGATTGTGTTTGCCCAGTCAAGACTCTTAGGCGTTCAACCACGGCTCCATAGCCTTGCTCGAAGGCAATCTTCAGGTCCTCTTTTGTGGGAACTCTGTTGAATTCAGAGCCCTACATTTTTGCATAAGATCATGAATTTTGCTTCTATGGTGTGATAAAACCAAAATTGTTTTCAATTTATTATAATTTGGATGCGATATTTCATTTATTGATACTTACAATTCGTGCGGCTAATTTCATATAACCACTAGAGCCAAGTTTGTGCTGCCCATGCTTTTCTAGTTTTTCCTTTGTTTCCTTCGATGTGTCGGGTAGCCTATGAAAAGTTTTAAATACATTAGATTATGTAAAGTAATCAAATATATAATTACATTGTTGATAGTATCACATACCTTCCTTGGCTTGGTGGTGTCTTTCCTTTTTTCTTTTCAGCCTTCTCCTTTCCATTTGACACTAGGTCCTTCCACTCCCTCTCCGGAATCATGGGGGGATGCTCATACTTTTTGTTCTTCTCTAAATGTGACCTATATTGGTCCCTTGCATACTTTAGATAGGTACCAACTTTCTTAAGGACCTTGGTTCGGTTGAATGTTTTATCATCGAACAACACAACTAAACGGTTAATGAGCTCATCTTTTAAATCTTTATCATCGAAGAGCACCACTAAACGGTTAATGAGCTCATCTTTTAAATCTTGATTTGGGCATTCCATCGTGTACGTATGGTGGGCCTGAAGAGCTCCAATGTAATATCACTTAGATGTTTATAAAAAACATCATTTCTTGCAAAATGATCATGGGATCAATAGTCTAAAAAGAGCGACCAATAAGTAAATTTCAATTGGATTATATAGAATAATAATTAAAACATTTTAAAGTACCGGAATCTTCTCTATCTTTATGGGAACAAAATCCCTAGCCACCACAAGTGTGACCCAATGTTCTCGTATTCGTAGTAATATGGGAAGATCAAGGAATGTTGCTAAAACATCACCGCCATTCAGTGGCCTTTGCATCCCTGTACATGTCCTATCCATGTTCTGCATGTTCATGTCGAGGGTGCATTAACGGATGCCCCAATGGTATGTGTTGGCCGACATTGCACGGCTAATATAGGCAATAAAATGTGATGGGGTCGATGATGTGGGATGTAAGGTAGGAAGATAGGATGGACACTTCTTTTGTACCAAACTTTTACCTTGGACAAAGACTTGCAAGTATTCCTTTGATCATGGCCAGGAGATCATGAGGAGGCAAATAACCCTATAAAAACAACACATATTTTAGTTCATGACATAAAAGAGTACAAAATATAAAACCATGAATGAACTTATGTTATAATTAAAGACCTCATGACAACTTACTTGCAAGTTTTGTAATCTCTTAGATAATATTTTAACCCTCTCTCTTAGCTCATCTGTTTGAGGCACCATGAATATCAACTTAACCATTTCTTCATTTCATTTTTTTGGATCTTCTTTATCGTATCGAGAGGGTTTGTTGAATAAGTGATGTCATCATCACAAAATATTGACTCAGCCTCACTATGGATGCTCTCCCACGCTGGTGCCTTTTCCCCGACGTACCGATTGCAACAAGAATATTAAAAAGATTATCAAAATTAACTCAATAAACTTATCAAAAGAACATAATAATCAAACATTTTTCTTGTATCTAATTTGTACAATTACAATGAGGTAAACTTGTTGGGTAGAAGTGCGTGAAGATAAATTGTGATCTATGCTCTAGGCCAAAGCCTTCTCCATATGATCAATGTCCCGATGTGACAAAAATTAAATATAAAAAAACATTACCGAAATGTAACCAATAGACTTACAAAAAAAACATAAGAATAAAATGGTATATTGAGTTATTAATTGGAGGTTGGGTAAAATGGTACATAGTATACCACCCCATAGTAACCGTGTTTTGTAACTAAGCGATTCAAATTATAATCAATTAGCAACTCTTCCCAGCTTATTGATTTTATCGCACATATGAATACACTCCACCAAGCAGGCTCAATATGCAATTAGGGTTTGCTTATTTGTTGACCTGTGTTGTGTACTGTTTATAAACCCTACAATATTCCCTGATGCTTTTGGCCTTCCGTCAGTGTACACAGCCACTCCTTTATTTTGATCCTTATCTTTTAGTTGTATATAATTTGCTGATAGTGCATACCTACGCATACTTCGTGTATATCAAACCAGTTGCATCAGATCTTTGTAACTATAACAGAGTCTGACATACTCCATCAATTTAGTAACTTTTTTCATAACAAACATTTATGTCATCCATGCAAAATAGGCCCAAACCATGTAATGACGATGGTGTTATGTGATATATCCTCTCGTTGACACAAAAATTAGTGTTTATTGGAGGAAATTCCTTGGGTACCCATTATTTTTGTAGATGTTTGTATCTCAAGGGAACTTCGACGTTGCCTATGCTCTCATCATCATAAGAACATGACCCCCCTTTAGCAAGAAAAAATTCAATGCGTTTACGGAATTTTCTTCTAATCTTTTGACCTCTAGTTGATCTCCCTCTTTTAGACATACTACATGTCTTGCTTTCCTCTTCTTTTCCTAAATTTCCCTCGCTCGAGGAAGACATATCTGACAAATACCTATTTTGGTGGTACCTGCACTCATAAGGATGTTGGATGAAGTTCTTTCATGGTGATGTGATCCCAAGGTGACATTATGATTAATCTATCATTTCATCGCTAGAATTTCACAAGTTATAAGGTAATCAAGTTTTGATAGATTGCAAGCTATTGTTACTATTGTCTAAATGTGTCCATCAAAAATCAAATCTATTTAACGTTTTAACTCCCAAACTTTGTAACAAGTGTTAAATGTGACTATGGTCCACCAGTTACACAACCAAGGCCTCAAATGTATTCTCTAATTGTAATCAAATGACTTTTGCTCTTCATTCAAGTAAATAAACTTGAAGGGAAACACCACTAAGTCGTTTATTGGACACCTACATGACTAAAAATAGCAGCAAATTAACATTTAATTTCCATATGTCTAAGTGGTTAACGAGGAGGGAGTGTGTACTAGGCTTGGTTCAGTCATCATAAGTTTACGCTTTGGCAATAATTTTTTTTTTAAGTCATATTAAATCTTCCTATGTCTAATTGCTAGGAGATTTTTGGTATGTTTTAAGGTAGGATGATTGATGAAAGAGCCCAAAGAATAGCCTTTCTCCATGGTATCCAGGTACACATAGCAACAGTCTTCTCTTATACGGTTAGACATGATTTAAAAAACTTAGCTAGGAATTATTCATTTAACCTAAGGTTTTCTCATAATGCCATCATTGGAAAAGTATGATCAAATTCTTCTATTATGAATAATTGGTCTATGTGCCTCTAGTAATCACTATAAATGTCTGTAAGAATAAAATGACTAATTGCATAAGGTAGGAGAGAATCAACTTTGAGTTCTTCAAAGATTATATTCCTTTATTCATAATTTTTAAGGGTTGTGTGGGACGAGGTTATCACTACCAAGAAGGGAGGAGACCTTTCCTTGTATTCTTTTATAATTTTCATTATTCTTATTTATTTTACACTTACATTTACAAATACACATACATATGCATTTACTGTTTTCATTTATTTCTCATGTAGTTTCAATAGTTTCATCATTTCTATATTATATGTGTCAAGACTTTAGAACTTCACTACATTAATTTATGGATATGTTGTATCTATAACACTACCAAACCATATGCTCTTTGCATTTACAATTTCATTAAGAAATACACATTTATATACATAGATATAGATTTCTTTAGCGATATGTTGCATTTATTGTTCTAGAGAGCATCCAATAATTGCATTTACATTTTTTACATTTAAAAATACATATGTATACATACATACATACATACATACATATATATATATATATTTTGTGTGTGTGTGTATACATCATTTATATTCATTGTTCACAAACAACCCATTAGGTCTGCACATGGATAAAAATTCATAAAATCAGATCTCTCATACATGTTTTGTTGAAACCTAGGCTTGAACCTCTCATTTCACATGCTTTTCTTCATAAAACTTTTAAGGACAACAGCTATACCTTTTTTATTTCTCATCCTACTCTATTCATGCATCCTAAAATTACAAAAATATCCATGGAGTCTTTTACACAAGCTACAATAATCACAAAAAGTGTAAGAGCCCTTTTATATCATGTTTGGATTACAAAACCCTCAAAAATAGGGTAACCTGCTAAATTATGATTTTGTTGGTGAGTTGTATGGAAAAATCATTAGCACCAAAATTTCATTCTTGAGTCTCTTGAAGTGGTAGTTTAATCGTGGCGCTTAAGTACAAACCTTATAGTGTCAAGGTGAATGAGGTGATCAATTTGATTGGCTAACTCCGATGAAGAGTACCGTAAATGGCAGCTGTATATTTAATTGAGGAAGAGTGAAAAGGAGTGGGTTGCTAATGGTTGACAAATCAACTGTTGCAGTTACAACATATTCCATTTTTTTTTTGGGTGATAGTCTAGGCGTGAAGTTCTTGAAGTTTTTTGTTGCTGCATCAACCATTCTCAGCAGGCACGATGAACAAGAAGATTCTTTGGGGAGATTGTTGTTGTAACAATTTTTTGGAATATCACAAGGCGGTCCAATTGGCTGGTGACACATGTGCTTTCTGGCCCAATGTTTGTTTGCTCCTCCTTTTTCTATAAGATGGATTTCAAGGCCAGAAGTACAGGTTAGCAAGTTAGATATTTTTGGTATAGTCTAGATGAAGTTGCAAAGCAAATTGTAAAGTTTGATGGTTTTAGGGCAAATGCAATTTAGGTTTTGAGTCATTCTGTAGTAGGTTTTGAATTCATGGGGATTTGATGTTTTATGACAGTACTGGCATTTGAATTGATATGATTAATTCAAACTCATGTCTCTCCATTGTATAAGCATATCCAAATTTTGAATAAAATGATCAAGGGTTGTTTCGTTCATCTCACTGTTGTGGTGTGTATGATTCTTGTTTTAGGTTTAATTCAAGGAATTAATTAAAATGTTTGAATGAGATTGTAGGTATGTTCTGTATAAGGATTTGATAAGTAGTATTGGGTTAGAATACATATTGATGAGATTGTAAAGCAATGTTATCAAGGATCTTATATGTTGTGTTAAATCTATCATAAACCCCTTAGATGCTATAAATTCCACCTCCTAATGGATATATGGCAATCGATCTAAGTTGTACTTATTCATATGGTTCAAGATTTGTTTGCCTTTACCTAGAGCTTGCTACAAATTGAAAATCACTAATATCTTATACTATGAAATGTTGTAGTTATCTCATGCTCCAATGAAGACATTATATATAAGACCCACTCTGTCTGAGCACATCCTGCTGAAAGCGAGCCATTAAATGAGATTATCCTGCTGTTAGCGATAATGTTGTTTATGATGATGATGCAGTAGGTTGTAAACACAGCTTAAGTGATCATCTCCCAGTCTTAGAGCCCAAAGTGTAGGATGTCTTTCAAATCCTCATCAGTTGGTCCAGGTCCTTCGAGCTGCCCTTTATTGGAATTGGCAATTCCATAGGTAGATTAGAAGATCAACCTGCTTACCATAAAAACAACCAACACCTTGCATATGTTTATGGTGGAGGTATTAAAGAAGAATGGTATGCCTCTATTT
>VDFB02148367.1:0-15285 GCA_007258455.2 Sequoia sempervirens | reverse complement strand
TATTGTAGCTCTCCTAGAAATATTAAAATTAAAAAACTCCCACATTCAAAATAAAGATGGTTTTTCAAGAATATTAAAATTAACTCTTAAATGGACCATGAATAATGAAAATAACCTATGTACTAATAATTTAAACATGTTTGACTTTTAACTCTCTAATGAACCATATCCCAAGATAAAATTATTGTAAAAACTAACCCATGAAGATAAAATTAAACATATTTCTTATCATTCTTTATGACAACAATAATTGGTGCACATATACCACTAAAATTATTGATTAAATTCTTGTAAAAACTAACCCATGAAGATATATACTTTATAAATGCTTTTGGCCATTCAAAAATAAATTTGATTTTCTTAGGATCCATCTTCAAATCATTAGGAAAAATAACAAAACCTATAAAACTAGTTGTTTCTTCATAATACTATATTTCCTCACATTCATCAACATTTTTTTTTCTTTCAACCTTTGTAGTACTAATCTAATATACTCTAGATATATTTTACTAAAAATTATAATATCATCTATGCATACAAGGAAAAATTTATCAAGATGTAGTTTCAATACTTCATTTATTAGCCTCATAAAAGTACTAGGTACATTAGTCAATGTGAAGGCATAATCAACCATTCATATAAACCTTATTTTATCTGAAAATTTTATGTTCCACTCAACTCCTTATCTAATCTTGATTTGTTGACATCCTCTTTTCAAATCTATCTTGTTGTAATATTTTGTGCCACATTAACAATCCATAAGATCATTCATCCTTTGTAAAGGAAATTTGTACTTGATAGTATTTTTTTTTATAGCTCTATAATTTTTACACATTCTTTATGCCCCTCCTTTCTTTGGTGCTAGAATTGGTAGTATTGCACATGGAATGAAACTTTATTTTACAATCAATCCTTCAACAATTATGCAACTTGCTAGTTCAATTCTTCATTTTTAGTTGGTGTCAACCTATGTGTCACTTTATTAGGTAAAATTTCTCCTTAAATTAGATACATATTATGACTTCTCTCTAGTGAAAATATTTCTAAAAAACTATTAAAAATAATATCAATATACTATGTCAACAAGTTAGAAAATGAGGATGTACTCTTGCATTTTCTTCTCCCACTTTTGTGTCATCTTCTTTTCTCATAAAATAAAAAATGAATTATTTTATTTCTTCACATTCTTAGGAATTTCATGCAATTTACTAACATTACTCTTGCAATATCAATCATTCATTCACCACCCTCTTTCAATGGTAGAAGTACACGTTTCACTTTATCTTTTGTAAATCTATAAGTATTTTCCCTCCCATCATGTATATGTTTCCTATGAAACTTCCATGGTCCACCCAACAAAATATGACAAAAATCTATTGGTATAATGTCACAAAAAACCTCATCTCCATATACTCCAATTTAAATTTCATGATATTGTTCACTAACCAAAATTCTATGATCATTTTGTAACCAAGATACTCTATATGAATTAGGATGCTCTAGCATTTTCAAAATTAATTTCTTCGCCATTTTACTTGAAACTTGATTGTTAAAACAATCACTATTAAATTTACCAAATTTACATAGAGTTCTAACTAAGAAATTATTTGTAATAGTTCTTTTAGATCTTTACAAGACTAGCAAATTTATTTTTAGCAAGAATGATTCTCCTTTTTCTAGCATACTTGTTCAAGTTATTAGAAGAAACTTCTTCATCAAGATGTGATGATCTTGTGGTTCTCTTAGATCTTCTTTAATATTCTCCTTGTGACTAATTACACAAATAATCTGTGACCTTTACCTCCACACTTAAAAAAAGTGGTTCCTCTAGATTACCTTCCACCACTTATTCCATATCTACCTCAACCTCTTTTATAGTTATATTTTTTATTGCACTAACTTTATATACTTTCTTTTGTTTTAGCATCATCATCATCATGAGCTCCTCATCCACTTCCATGGTTCCTACCTTTGGAAAATTTGTTGCTTCTTCCCCTCTTATTCTCTTTATTTTTAAATCTAAAATTTATGTTATCTTTATGATTTAGTGAAATTAATATGATTTATCAACATAATAGATAGTTAATATATTCAATTCTTCTTCGATTGAACCCCTTCAACTATTTAATATATATCTAGACACCTTCTCTTGGTTACCTTCTTGATGACCAACTCTAATAGATAACTTATAATGATCCTTGGTATAATGTTTCTATCTCACATTTTGTAACCTATTTAGTAGATCTAGTTGATAAAATATAGGAAAAAACTTAGAATTCCATTTATTTACCATCCTTTCCCATTTTTCAATTTTAGGCTTACCTTTCCTATTTCTCTCCAATTGAGTTTCCTTACATTAGATTGTAGAATAATATTTCAACTCTATCTTACCAAAATTTACTTTATTAGGATGATAAATATTCTCATATTTAAAATATCCTTCAAGATCATTAATCCAATCAATCAATTCTTCAGGATCTAGACTATTCGAGAAATTATGTATATCCATTTCACTTTTCTTACCAAATCTTGTAAGTTCTTTTATTATTATATATTTGTCTCTTTCTTCTTCAACTATGAATGCTTCTTCTAATCCAACATCATCATGTTCATAATCACTATCATCCAATTTAGGGTTAATAATACCTCTTCTATCATGTCCAACCAAATATGGATATTCCTAGTCATAGTGAAAATTTTCTCAATTAATTCTAAAACATAATTTTAGCCTCTATCCATCCTTCTAGGTGGAATCTTTAAATTTTGATATGAACTACATCAATATTTGTTAGTCTATCTACTATAATTTAAATTATGAGAATATTCTACACAACATTATCTTAGTAGAAGACTTGTGGTGTCAATTTTTTAATACATCTTGATTTACTAACCTTACTATATTACTCCAATATCAACTAATATCAAACCTTGCTTTACCCTACTCTAATACCAACTAATCTAGTCAAGGTAGCCTGGTCTAGTTAGGCATTATCCAACCATTCATCCAATAAAACTTTCATATATCAACCTTATTTAAACATGGTCAAAATTTATAGAAATCAATATGCAAGGAACAACATGATATCATTTATCGAATTTGCATAAGAGTTAAATTACATGTTTAGGCATCAACCTTTGGTTACAAAATAGATATTATGATCGATCACTTAATTTCTTGTATGGACATAGTGACATGTGAATGGGGCCAACATTGAATTTTTTTCAATTTGTGCTTGTATGGAGTGAAACTTGACATGGTTAGCCTAGACGCATGCGTTGACGATATGGGAGGGTTTCGAGACTCAAACATGACGTCATGCTATATAAAGGCATCTCGTCCTTCCTAATAATACAAGTTGCCTTATTCTTCATCTCTTTCATATATTGTTCCTAATTATCAAATGGTGGTAAGTGATTATTCCCTTATATATCATTGTATAATTAATTTTTTCTATATTAATTTTTATATTTTTATTATATTATGTGGAGCTCCAAAAAGTTAGAGAGGAGTTCAAGTTAGTAGGTTCAAAATAAAAAAATCATCACTTGTCTCTCTATCTACTCAATAATCAAAAGGCCATCAACTCTTCCATCCTAGTTGAGAGGACTGATTATATTATGATTTTTTTATGTTCCTATATAGCTTTCTTGTACATGTATTTTGTATTACTAACATGTGACATTGTATGCATATATTGCTTTCTTGTATATATTATAGTTTTACCAACATATACTATTGTATGCTTGCATGGCTTCTTAGTTAATATATATTTTTTTATTATTGATCTTTTTGATATTTTCTATAAGTTATTATTAGATGATACACATTGGATTCCTTTTAATTTTTTATATTTGAAGATACATAACTAATTACAAGGATAATATAAAGAAGATATATCTATATATGTATCATTTATGAGATTCTAAAATATTTTACTTCCATGTCAACCACTTTCTTTACTTCAATTGAGAAACATAATACCTCTATAATCTTGCATTTATCAAGTGTCAATAAAATAAAATTCAAGTACTTAGCTATCAATTTTCTATCATATCTCTACCATTTTAGTTCTAAAATAAAACATACAAATCAAACTTAAATATTAATTTGAATTTCACATTTTATTTTGATTTTTGGCCTAGCATGCATAGGAGCACGACATAGCTCAGTGCATGGAGACCCTAACTAGAAAAATAGGGCAAGAGGAAAGCTAGAGCAACGAGGTTGAGTGCACTCAGAAAGGGAAAATCGACGACCAAGGGACAATGAGTACTGTAGGTGATTTATATCTTTTATATTGGCACCCCCATTCTCTTTAACCTACAATTTGCTTACCAATCGAAGACCAAGGGAAAACATAATGAAGATAAGAATGCAAAGGAATAGGGATTATAAGAGGCTATTGGAAAGGAAATTAGGAACACAATAGATGAATAGTAAATGACACAATGGAGATTGGATGACAAGGAGGATCTAGCTATGATGAAGAAGAAATTGGCAATGGAGGATCAAAGGAAATGCGACAAGGGATTCTTCTGTAGATATGTTCAATGTAGTAGCTTCAGAAACCCTATAGCATGAGAGAATAAATGAAAAAAATTGTATTGGGAGAAAAATTGTGATAGCTTTACATCATGCCCCAAGTCTAAATGACCATTTGAAAGCATGTTAGGGAAACTTAGAGATTAGGGTTATAGCTTTGTGTAAAATTTCAAATTCCCAACTTAACCCAAACACTAGTGTTTGAAGTGCATAAGTGTTGAGGACACAAGTGTTTGGAGGGCGTAGGTGTCTTTCTAGGTTTAGATCTAAAACTCTTGGGGTAGTTTTGTTAGGGTTAGAAAGGAAGATATCTAACAATTAAATGTAGATTTAATTAATAAACATAGAAACTAAAACACATAAAATAAATTATAACACAGAGAATTTAACGTGGTTCACCCAATCTAGGCTACATCCACCAAACCGTAGCCATCCAATAATTTTATTATCCAATACAAAAACCTATTACAATCTTGTGAATAATCGCATTTTTCATCATACTGTAACACCCATCCAAACCCTTTTTAACAAGCTTAGAAGCTTCTAGATTTTTGGGTTCTACAAAATCGATTTTTCCTTTTTCATTGATTTTTCCTTTTTGGTGATCACGTGAAAAAGCTATACAGTATAGCATGATCAGTCGCCACATACCAACAATCTCCCACTTGGAGACTAATCAAGCTCCACACCACCACAATCTCCCACTTGGAGACTGATCCTGGACAACACTGCTGCAATTATAGCTCCCACTGGAGATAAGTACCTTGGACCTTGCTGCTCTGTTAGACTTGAATTCAACCTTGAAGACCAACCGAAGCTGAAGAGGAGCTCAGCTTCTCCCTTTTCACTGCCTTCGTAAACATATCTGCTGGATTGACATTTGTATGTATCTTGTCCAGCTTCACCTGTCCATCCTCCAACATCAACCGAATGAAGTGATATCTCAATCAGATGTGTGTTTTGTTTTAGAATGGCATAATTTTTGTAAGATGTATAGCACTCGCTATCTATAAACAAGTAATTTCAACCCTGCTGTTGTTTTCTAACTCATTCATGAAGTAGGCCAGTAGCCATATCATCTCCTTTTCCACTTCTATTGCAACAACATACTTTGCCTTTGTGGTGGATAAAGCAACCATTTTTTCCAATCAAGAAATCCAACTCACTGTTGTCCCATCAACTGTAAATACATAACCTGTGGTACTCCTCCTAGTATCTATATCCCTTGCCAACTGGAATAACATAGCCTTTTAAATCAAAGATAGAGCCCCCCAAACATAAACATTTATTGATGTACCTCTCAAGTACCTCGAATCCATTTTACTCTATTCCAATGCTTCAACTCGATGACTCAAATACCTCAAGTAACAACTCCTACTTACATGCAATATCCGTCTCTGTGCATACCATGGTATGCATATTAAACTCAGCCAACCCAAGTATTATGGTACCTTGGACATTTTTTCTTCCCCCTCTTGTGTCTTCAAACACATATCCTTAGTCAATTTAACATGACTAGGCAAAGGTGTGCTAAAAACTTTTGCATTATCTATATGAAATCTTTGTAACACATTTTCAACATAACTATCCTGAGATAAAAACAATTTTCTATTTTTCCTATCTCTACAAATTTTCATACCAAGGATTTGTTTTGCTGCCCCCAAATCCTTCATAGCAAAAGATTTTGCTAACTGTTGTTTTAGCTCACTTATGTGATCCATGTTAGACCCTACTACAAGCATGTCATCAACATATAAACATAAAATAATGTAGCTGTCATTATCCAACCTCTTAAAATAAACACAATGGTCAGAATTACACCGGTTGTAGCCTTGCTCAACCATAAAACTATCAAATTTCAAGTACCATTGTTTAGGTGCTTGCTCTAAGCCATATAAAAAAAAAATTTCAATCTGCACACACTAGTTTCTCCTACCTTTGACCTCAAAACCTTGTGGTTGTTCCATATATATTTCCCTAAATCACCATGTGGAGAAAGGTTGTTTTTAGTAAATCAAGTTGTTCTAAATGGAAATCTTCAGCAACCACAATACTTAAAATAATACGAATAGAAGTCATTTTAACAACTAGAGAAAAAATCTCATCAAAATCAATACCCTTTTTCTATGCAAATCCCTTTACAACTAATCTAGCTTTAAATCTCTTCTTACCTCCATCCTCCTCTTTCAGCCTATAAACCCATTTGTTTGGTAAAGCCTTTTTACCTGCAGGCAACTTGCATAATTCCTAAGGCTGATTTTTCAGCAAGGAGTCCATTTCTTCTTCCCATTCTTATGCTCCCACTGAACTCCCTTGTCTCACCCACATAGTTTTACTTACACATTTTCGGTTCACCTCAAAGATCAGTTAACAAAATAGTATACAAAGAGGGAGAGAATATTTCTGAGGTCTAATTTATCCTTGAAGATTATCTAACATTCACAAAAGAGTTTGTGGTATTTGTTGTTGCTTGATGCTGTCCACCAAGGAGGGAACCACTAAACATCAGTTGTTTGGAATATCATCCAACACTACATAATCATTTTCTTTCTTCTCATGTTGCAAACAATAGATATTTTGTACAACACTTTCTCATTGAATATGACATCCCTGCTTCTCACAATTTTCTAATTTTCAAAAACTCAGCTATAGTAACCAAATTCATCAATGCCATATCCAACAAATATACATTTCTTTGATTTTACATCAAGCTTGGTTCTATTTTTCAGAATCTACATGTGCAAATGCTTCACAACCAAAGGTCTTGAGAAAAGAATAACTCACCTTCTTACATGTCCATGCTTCCTCTAGAATATCACAACCCAAAGGATTAGAGGGACCTCTATTGATTAAATAAACAATAGTGTTTTACAGCCTCTACCACATTTTTAAAGGCAACCCAACATGCAATCTCATAGTTTGTGCACACTCCATTATTGTTCTATTCATGCGCTCAGCCACTCCATTTTTCTGCGGAGTCCTTGGAACCGTTTTTTGCCTACGAATACTATTAGAAGAACAATAATCTCAAACTCTTTGCTACAATACTTCACCACCATTATCAAATTTTGAGACATTTTATCCTTTTACTCGCCCCATTCTCAACCAAGCTTCTCCATTTTTTAAAAGTTTCAAATACATTAGATTTTTGCCTAAGGAAATAACCATACCTTCCTAGTTGCATCATCAATACAGAACCACCTAGAGAAGATACCTCGAAATGTGGTCCCCATACATCCATATGCACAAGCTCCAATTTCTCATCTTTCTTTTGCTTCCCATCCTTGAGAAAACTTACTCTCTTTTGTTTTCCATACACACAACTTTCATAGAAATCCATATTAACACATTTTAGACCTGGTAAAATATTATTTGAATGAAGTATTTTCATACCTTTTGCACTCATATTCCCAAGTCTATTATGCCACAATGTTGATTCAAAGTCCACAACAACTATATGATCTTCTACCTGGTGAATTGCAGCAATTGTTCCTGAACATTGACCTTTTTTCGTAACAATTAAAGTAGAAGGAACAATATGACTTGTACAAAGATATAAGGTGCCTACTTTCACACCTTTTGCTACCACTAAGGCACCCTTTGTGACCTTCCAATTTTTATCACTAAATGTAACAACATAACCTTCATCATCTAGTTGCCCTGCTGAAATTAAATTTTTGCTTAACTTTGGAGCATGCCTTACCTCATGTAGTAGCCAATGATTCTCATTCTGCAACTTAATCTCGATTCTTCCCTTTCCAACAATCTGATAGGGTTGATTATCTCCTAAGTAAACCAGCCCAAAATCCCCTTGGACATAATCAAGAAAAATAGCTTCTAGGGGGGTAGTATGAAATGAAGCCTCTGAATCTAACACCCAAGAATCGTCAACATTATCAAGGGAAAGAATCAAAGCATCCTCATCAGATTTATTATTTACCACATTTTCCTCTTTACTCCTTCATTTTTGTCTCCTTTATTTTTCCGATACAAGAATCTTTCTTTTAAATGACCTTACCTACCATAGTACCAACAACTCTCTTGTCTCTGGATTGGGACCTTTTGTCCTTTGATTTTCCTCGTGACTTCCCACGATTTCCAGAATTGTTTCCTCTCCTTTGTTCTGCCCCTGCTTTCTGCATTCAAAACACTGCCTGATGTGGATGTTCCACTTGAGCTTTTCCTATGAATTTCCTCGCTCAAAATAACACCAACAACATCATCAAATTTCAATGTATTCAAACTAGAAATAGAATTTCTAACAACCATTACCAAGCCATTCTAGCTTTCTAGCAAAGAACACAAAATCAAAAGAGCCCTAAATTCTTCATCAAAAGTTTACTTCTTTACGTAGTTAATTGAATGGTGACCATATTAAACTCATTTAAATGATCAAGAACTGACTCACCTTCTACCATTTTCATATTAAATAAACGCTTCATAAGAAATACCTTATTCGAAGCGGAAGGCTTTTCATATAACTTTGCCAGGGTTTCCATCAAATCTTGAGTTGTCTTTGCTGTTGTAATATTGAATGCCACTGATTGTGCTAGGCATAAACGAACACTGCCAAGAGCCTTTCTATCCAAGATCTCCCAGTCCTCATCTGACATTGCTGCAGGTTTCTTGGCTTTCCCTTCCAATGGCCACCATAAATCCTTCTGATAGAGATAGTCCTCCATCTGCATCTTCCATAATTGATAGTTCTGCCCATTAAACTTCTCAACCTTCTTACCCTCATCTACCATTACTCCCACTCAACTGTGAGACCTTCCTATAGAGGATAACTTAACACAACCCACTCTGATACCACTTGTTAGAGATTGAATGAAGTTTTCTATCATTTAAATGTAAATTTACAAGTATAAACAGAGAAAACTAAACACACAAAATAAATTATAACACAGAGAATTTAACGTGGTTCACCTAATCCGAGCTACATCCACCAAATCGCAGCCATCCAATGATTTTATTATCCAGTGCAAAAATCTATTACAATCTTGTGAATAATCATGTTTTTCATCATCATACTATAACCCCCATCTGAACCCCTTTAACAAGCTTAGAAGCTTCCTGGCAGATTCGGGTTCTACAAAATCAAAATTTTCTTTTTTCGTTGATTTTTCCTTTTCGCTGTAAAGTATACCATGAGCTATACAGTATAGCATGATCACTACCACATACCAACAATTTTGGAGTTTGGCTTAGAAGTGATTTTAAATCAATCCAATGTCACGTAAAAGGACTATAAAAGTCACAAATGAATCTTGGAGCACATATTTGGGAGTGGACACTAAAATGAGTGTAGAAATGTAAGGTGGAGATTGCAAAGTAGGAAATTTACAATCTTACAAGAAGCACCAATCCATCTTTTAGAGGAGCACAAAGCTCAATTACAACAACTTCAGTGTTGGAACCAATCTCTTTTTAGTAGGGAAAAAATAAATCACAATTTTGTGGTGGCTTTGTAATGCCTATTTTTCATTGAATTAGCATGACTCTATAATGCCTAATTTTCATTATCAAATTGGCTTAGGTACATCCCCATTGTTTAGCATAGTGTTCTATTGTCTGTTAGGTCTTTGATGATATAACCCTCTATTCTAAAAAAAATGATTATGTTCTTAATCCTTGTAAGCCCATTAGTTACTTGTGCAAGTGTCTTCTTTAATTCCTCTCATTTTGATGTCAAATGTGAAGTCTAATCATGAGATGATTGTGTAGCACTTGATGATATTCTTGTCTAATTTTTTGATTGCACAATAGTCGTGGAAACTTAATTTTTTGCTTGTTTATCAAATAGTGTGTTGTTAGAAGGCTAAGGTATATTAGGAACAACAAGATTATTTTTAAGTTGCCCCAAATAAGGTGATATGTGGGTAGGATAAACTTGATTTAGGGGTTTCTAACACATAAATTGATTCTATCCTTAGGAGCAATGTTTGGTATGGAGTTTAGTAAAGGTGTACTATTTATTAGGGAATTGTGGATACGAGGATCTAGTTTGGCATCCCTCAATATCCTAATGAAGGTAAAGATCCTATATCTCCCCCTATTATAGGGTCCATTTCTTGTTTCAATATCACAACCTAAGTGTAAGTAACACCAAGAGTAGTTATATTTGCTTAATTTTTCCTCAAGAATAAGCCAATGAAAGGATATAAGGCCTTGAGGTAAATGTAAATAACAACTTCCTTTGTTACCTTAAATAACATTATAATTCATAGGAACAAAAAAATTCACAATCTAAGCAGTATTACACAAGTCTATCCACACTTTCAATTTGGGTTCGTTAGTACCAAAAAACATGTAAAAATAATATATATATATATATACACACACACACACATCTGTAGAGAAACAAAAAAACCACCATAAACTTGAATGCCATTTAAAACATCATTATATATACACATAATAGGAATCCTACAAACTAAAAGTAAAACACATTACACTTTTGTTCTCATTGACTTGATGTACTCTCCAACATCTCTCCCCTCTCATGTGGAGAGTTAGAATTGCTTGGCCATGCCTTTGCATCATTAGGGAAGTTTTGCTCTTTTTGACAATGTCAAAAACATGGCTGCATACAGATTAGGCAAAAGACCTTTCCTTGGTAAGATTAGCAATGCATGGAAGATTCAAAAAGTATCCTTGATATTACAAAAAGATATGTGTTTATACACTTCAATTGTGCAGTCACCCTTTGGTTCTTTAAAAGAAAAATCTTCCTATGCCACTGTTACACTACACAGGTAAACCAGATTTTGTATTGTGGAGCTATATTAAGCTACCACTCTCAAGACCAATGTAACAATGATACAAAATAATGTTTGAGACTGCAATAAGACATCAAAATGGCTAGTGTACTAAACAAATTCTTATGATTTCTGAAGAATGCTGCTAACTCTACTCAGTTGGCTTCTTTTTTCAAAATCATACAAATTGAACCCTAGCATCAATAGACTTTGTATATCAAGCTACCACAATTCAATTTTCAATGATGAATATTTATCATTGATGCAGAGTGGCAGGGGAAGCACCCAACTTGACACACTTGTTCAACTATACCCTTCAATAAGAAAATTTGATCACACAACTTGACTCATACAACCAGACATCACTATAGGACTTGGGGATTATTTGGACACTTTTAATATGACAAATCATGACCAAACAACTAGACTTTTCTCATAGAAACCCTCACTCCTCCATCGCTTCCAACTAGCCCATGCATTTCTTATAACATTGCCCAATAGGACAATCATTATAAAAACTAGTTAAAGACAATAAACAAACAAAACATCTTGTTTTCAGACATCCAACATAGACCCTTACAAACTTCCAAAAGCACAAGACTCAATACCATAAGTAGTTGCCTCAAGGGACTGTCCTTCAAGCCACTAGAAGGCCTAATTTAGACCTATGCAAAGGAAGTTTTGGATTGTCAAGGCTCACCCCAGCATCCCTAAGCCTTTAACAGGTTTCAAAGTGTCCCCTAAGACCCTGTACATCACTTCCATCAATCATTATTACTTAAACATTCAGGAAACAACAAAATAAGCATTTAAATGATCACTTTTAGACTGTTACAAGGAAAGAACCCGTGCCAGGGCATCAAATAATTCTTGCAAGACTCAATATTATGATCTGAAACAAATTAAATCATAAATAGGACCATTAAATCCACCATTCCACCAAGTTTTAGAATTTTCCCACTGTGGAATGGTGAATTATTGACATTTTATGATCAAAACCCTTGTTTTGTAGGGTTTTTGACCTTCTTTCACTAAAATGGATATAACTTTGTTGATACTTAATGAAAACAGACCAAATCACCACAAAATTAAAGTATACTCTTCCCCTTTCAATTCATATGCATTAGGAGGCCGTATAATAATGCTACAGACCATACCAAGCACAAAAACAGTGAAAAATGCTGGAAAATATTAGAAAAACAGAGTTTATTTGCTTCAAATCTCTAAAAATTCCAACATCCATTATCCCTTGACCAAATGGAGGATTTTTAAGCTTGTATCCACCTTCCCCAATGGCACTTTAACTTTTTTTATGAATAATTAACCGTTGGTTAAGAGCTGATTACAACATAATGTTGAGATTACAACAATCAACAACATGAAAATATTGCACTATTTGAAGAAATTTTGTACTCCTATCACCTAAGACTTCAAAAATAATTCAAATGACTTTGCAACAACCTTATTACATCATTCAAACTCCAAACTTACATATTTACATACAAATTCATGTTTTTGCCTTCAAAGGCTACAAAAGCAACTTTTAGTGCAAGATTGCATTATTGCACATTTTGACTCAAAACTCAAAAACTCAACCTAGAACCTATCCAATAGTCTTATTAGACCTTATTTAAGATGAAAACACTCCAAAGACTCAAAATTACTCATTAACCTACTAATAACTAACTTACAAACACTTAACAACCCATTATTTTGCAAAATTGCAATTTTGACAACTTTTAATGTGAACAATTGCAACTTTTTACATTATCAACTAGATGACTTCCAAGCACCCTAAAAATATTGAAAATGTTCTTCTTAGACCTTATTCACCTTCAATACATGACTCCTTGCAAGAAAACCTATTCTACCTACTTTGACAATATTTGACCATCATTGACAATTTCTTCACATATTTGATCTTGTTTACAATATGGATCAATGAAACAATAAATGGTCTTTTAGACCTTATTAAAACATCAAAAAAAATTTCAAACCTCCCTAGAAACTTCTATGATCAACCTCTAATGCTCCAGTTGTGAACATACGGTGTAGGTGCTCCTGCACCAGAGACTCCCTAATGAGCTATGCATGTATCACATGGAGCCGTCTTCCATTGATTGTAGAACATATTATTGAACCCCATTAAAAAAAAATAATATGGTTGCTTGGGCACAAAATTGGAGAAAATAAAAAATAGGATCTTAGCAACATTTAAAATTAAAAAATTCATTCTTCCTTTCTTATCATGCAAACTTGTGACTCAACAAAACAAGTATGCAAGGCCAACAACTTCAAAGCTAAGAATGGCAGATTGCTAAGACTGTGAGAATGATAATGAATATCATTCATTACCTTTTCCCCTCAATTGTCATGCAAAAATCCTTGGAACATTGCCATACATTGTTCATGTAGGAAAATTCATCACTGAGTCTAGGTGTTTAGGCTTCCATAGCATCAGCTATTGTGAACTGCATCTCCCAAACTCCATGTTTGTGTTAGGTTGTAAAATAATGACATTTTAAAGTCATTAATTGCAAGGGACAATCTCCTTCATACATTGATTTGATTTGTGATGGACACATTTGGATGGTAGTAACAATAACTTGCAAACTATCAAGACTTGATTACCTTATAATCTGTCAAATTCTAGCGATGAAGTGATATATTAATCATAATGTCACCTTGGGATCACATCACTAGGAAAGAACTTCATTGAACATCCTTATGACTATAGGTACCACCAAATATGTATTTTAGATCCTCGCTCGCCGAGTGAGGGAAAATTCCCCAGAAGAGAAGTGGAAGCAGACATGGGTAGGTCTAAAAGAGGGAGATCAACTAGGAGGTCAAAAGATTAGAAGAAAATTTGTAAACGTGATGGAAATTTTTCTTTTGTTGAAGGGGCTTGTTCTTTATGATGATGAGAGCATAGGCAACATTGAGGTGCCCTTGATGTACAAACATCTTTAGAAAAAATGGGTACCCAAGGAACTTCCTCCAATAAACACTAATTTTTGTGTCAACGATAGGATATATCGCATAGCACCATCATCATTACATGGTTTGGGCCTATTTTTCATGGACAGAATAAAAGGTCTTCTACAAAAAAAGTTACTGAATTAATGGAGTATGTCAGACCTTGTTACAATTACAAAGATTAGATGCAGCTAGTTTGATATACACGAAGTATGCGTAGGTATGCACTGTCAGCAAATTATATACATCTAAAAGATAAGGATCAAAATAAAGGAGTGGCTATGTACATTGAGAAAATGCCAAAATCATTAGGGAATATTGTAGGGTTTATAAACAGTACACGACCTAGGTCAACAAATAAGCAACCCAATTGCATATTTGAGGTGCGTGAGGGAAAACGCAGTATTCGTATGCATGATAAAAATCAATAATCATGGTGGGGAAGAGTTGTTAATCGCATTACAATTTGAATCACTTAGTTACAAAAATAGTTACTATGGGGGTGGTACGTACTATGTACCATTTTTACCCAATCTCCAATTAATGACTCCAATATACCATTTTATTCTTATGTTTGTTTTTGTAAGTCTATTGGTTTTATTTTGGTAATGGTTTTTTATATTTAATTTTTGTCACAACGGGACATTGATTGTACGGAGAAGGCTCTAACCTAGAGCACAGATCACGATACATCTTCGTGCACTTCTACCCAATAAGTTTACCTCATCAGAATTGTACAAATTAGATACAAGAAAATTTTTATTATTATGTTTTTTTCATAAGTTTATTGGGTTAATTTTGATAATGTTTTTAATATTCTTGTCACAGTCGACTAATAGGGGAAAGGCACCAGTAGTAGAGGAGAGCATCCATAGGGAGGTGTAGTCACTATTATGCAATGATGACATCACATATTCTGCAAACCCTCTAGATATGATAAGAAAGACCCAAAAAAAATGCAATGAATAAATCCTTTAGTTGTTATTCATAGTGCCTCAAACATAT
>VDFB02148366.1:0-19287 GCA_007258455.2 Sequoia sempervirens | reverse complement strand
ATAGAAAGTCTACAAATACTTCTTTAAGATTTGGAAACTTTATGTCTGACTTAATTCCCATCTCTATTCCTGGTGCCATATTTCTTTCTTCTACAAGACACTGCAGTCCACAAAGCGATGGGGCCAGAGGAAAAAGTGGAATTAAGTGTGCTCAGGTTAAATGAATAAATCTACCTAGAAGATAATATATATTACCTCATTTATTGTCACTTTTTCAAGGCTCGGAAAATTTCTCAGAATGCTGAGAAAACCGGACATACAGGGCAGCTTGCATCTTACAAATGAAATTCTTCTCGTTGTTTTGGCAGCTGACAGGCTTTCAAGTAGCCAAAAGTCTGATACAATGACATCACAAAGAGATGTAGGGCACTTCACTTTAAATGAAGATAATTCAGAATAATGGTTTCCTTGCCGAGCCCCAAATTGACAATCGAGTATCACGAGTTTCATCAATTGAGGGCAATCCACATTCAACGTTTGAAAGGCACAGTATATCATCTTCAAATATTTGAGATTTTGTGCACATATCTTCAAATTGTTAAACCAATAACATTCTATTCATGATATTAGCCAAATAAAAGGGAAGTGAGAGACCATGATGTAAAGATATTGATAAATATCTATTCAAGGATGGGATAGTTGAACTTCACAAGATTACATGATGAAAGTGTGTGTAGGATGGTTGAAAGTAGGATAAAAAAAGGTAAACCCAAACCCTAAAATAAAAATTAATGAATGAAGTATAATCTAGAAAATATAATCTCAACCCTAAAATAAAGGTTTATGGATGAATTAAAATTAAGTATAAATCTAAAATATTTTTAAAACAACAATGCATAATCATATAGTCAGGAATCAAGTTATTTCATAAGTATAAAGGAAACATAATTTTATGGATAAATTAGAATTAAGTAGGTAGTCAAAAGATTAATAAGTTCTTTTAAAATGATAAAAGCAATCAAGAATTATAAATCTAAAATTTATAAAAAATTGGATGTATAAATCTAAAATATTTTAAAAATAGATGTATAATCTTATGGTGAAACACTAAGAGGTGTAAGATCAATCAAGATCACCAAAAGTTTAAAGGAAAAATATTTTTCCTAACCTTATTGTAGACTAATAACACAAATGCATAAAACTAGACATAGGTTAACTTACATTAAATAATATCATTTTGAAATGGATAATTACAATAAATAAATATTCAAAATTAAAAAGGAAGAGATAAAGTAGAGAAAGACAGTAAAGAATAATCTTGATTCTACATAGAATTTTATCGCCTTAGAATTATGTAAACTAAATACTCTTTGAAAAAAAATACATTAAGAGTTCTTAAAGTGATTCTTTTAATACCTATAACATTTTTCATGATTTCTAAATGATCAATTAATGTTCCAATGAATGTGTTTAAATAATAGTCTAACAAATAAATCCTAATTATTGATAGGAAAGCCAGACATTTCAATTTAATATTTTGGATTTTGGGTTAAATTTGTGCCATGCAAGATCACTAAAATGCATAATCAAATCCTAATGATGGTAGGAAGGAATAGAGCATTTCAATTTAATACATTGGATTTTGGGTCAAATTTGTGCAATGCAAGATCACTAAATGCATAGGAGGATTGACCTAGGATAGGAAATTTGACATCTCAATTTCAAGAGTAGATATGTGTGTATAAATAGATAAACTATAAGAAACTATGTGAATATACGCAATTAAGGTAGAAATAAAAGTAAGTAGATATGTGAAAGCATGAAGAGATAAATTATGAGAATCTTAAATATTTGCAATTAAGGTAGAAATAAAAGTAAGTAGATATGTGAAAGTATGAAGAGATAAATTATAAGAATCTATGTGAATATTTGCAATTAAGGTAGAAATAAAGTAAGTAGATATGTGAAAATATGAATAGATAAATTATGAGAATCTATGTGAATACATGCAATTAAAGTAAAAATAAAATAACAAATATGTAAATGAATTAAAATAGCAAAATATACCATATATCAATATATGATTGTACTAAGACACTTCATCAATATAAATTTTATACTTAATAAAATTTAAAAATAAGTATACAAATTTCAAAATATTCTTGAAAATTCAGATGATTAAACTTGTCCCTACCTTAAATTCCATCCTAAATGTAATTAAAAAGGACAATCACGTTCCAATTACATTGTACAGACATGATAAACATAAATCTCCTGTCTAAATCTAATTATAAATATTCTCCTGGCTGCAAATATTTCCATATAATCATCTCAAAGAAAGCAAAATTATATCTATTTAAATAATGTAAGTTAATAAGCGTTTGTCACTGACATTTGGTGGCTAACATCTGAAGTATAAAAGAAAGACAAGGATAAAAGCAAGACTCCAAGCATTATTAAACTCGAGATTTCAGTGATAACTGCATTGAAAAGAAAACTTACCATCCAACGTAGATAAGCCACATTCAAAATAGCACGATGCCAGCACAAAAATGATAACCCATGTAGCCTGCTAACAGCTGGTATTCAAGATAACCATAAATAAGCAGTCTCAATACTATGTTGTTTCTGCATGTAACTCAATGTTATTGAATTTTCAATGGTAGTTTTCTAGCTCTAACTCTCTTGTTTGTTCTTAAGTAGGGGAGAGGGCTCCATAGTGGAGTACCTTAACTTTTACGTGTTTCATAATCTTATGTAGAAATTTCAAATCACTCTCAATTTTGTACAACAGTTTATTTGGCAACTCACATGCTTCTATATTTCATTTTAGGGCCAGATGATCAAATATGATGCCACATCAACATGTTTTTTGTTGAGGTATCCAAAAAAGCCCCCAAAAAAAGTGAGAGTACTGCACTAAGTCATGTTTTACTGGTGCGCTAAATCAGTTATCCCTTTCTGACCCAATATTCTTTTTTCTACTTCTGTAGACGGTTTCTTCAAATCTAAAACTTGACTCATGACATCTACACAATAGATTAGAATTTTGAGTAATAATTTTTAAAGAAGCATTATCGGAATGGCCTCTTCGTTTCCAGGTATCCTGATGCCTACAAATACTTCTTTGAGAAGAGTAAATTAATGTATGCTGTTGGGGATTAGAATTTGGACATTTTAAATACTAGTCTATCAAGTCAAATTTATAGTTGAAAGTAAATGAAAATATATAGGATTTAAAAAACACAAATTAAACAACAAAATATGCCATATATCAATCAACGATTGTACCAAGACAACAAGCATTTGCCAACTCATATTAAAGTTCACAAGCATTTGCCTACTGATATTTCCACAAGAAAGATAGCTAACATCTGACGGATAAAAACAGAACTCCAAGCATGATTAAACTCAAGATTTCACTGACAACTGCACTGAAATAAAAACTTCATAACCATCCAACATAGAAAAAGCATATTCAAAATATTACGATGCTGGCACAAAAGGAAAAGCCATTGTAGCCTGCTAATAGCTAGTATTCAAAATAACCATATATAAGAGTCTCAATACTATGCCGTTTCTGTATGCAACTCTATTTTAAGCAAGTTTCAAAGGTATCGTCCAGCTCTAACTCTCTGATCGCATGAAGTGCATCATTTATTCTTATTTCTACTTTTGTAGAAGCTTTCTTCAAATCTAAAATTTGACTCCCTGCCTCTGGACAGCAGCTTGGAAGATTGATAGTCATAATTATTAAGGATGAAGCATTACCCAGAAGAAAATTCAGCATGGCCACTTCATTGCCAGACATCGTGCATAGAAAGTCTACAAATACTTCTCTCACATTTGGAAAATTTATGTGTGACCTAATTTCCATCTCTATTCCTGGTGCCATATTTCTTTCTTCTACAAGACACTGCAGTCCACAAAGGATAGTCAGAGAAAAAGTGGAATTAAGTGTGCTCAGGTTAAATGAATAAATCTACCTAGAAGATAATATATATTACCTCATTTATTGTCACTTTTTCAAGGCTCGGAAAATTTCTCAGAATGCTGAGAAAACCGGACATACAGGGCAGCTTGCATCTTACAAATGAAATTCTTCTCGTTGTTTTGGCAGCTGACAGGCTTTCAAGTAGCCAAAAGTCTGATACAATGACATCACAAAGAGATGTAGGGCACTTCACTTTAAATGAAGATAATTCAGAATAATGGTTTCCTTGCCGAGCCCCAAATTGACAATCGAGTATCACGAGTTTCATCAATTGAGGGCAATCCACATTCAACGTTTGAAAGGCGCAGTATATCATCTTCAAATATTTGAGATTTTGTGCACATATCTTCAAATTGTTAAACCAATAACATTCTATTCATGATATTAGCCAAATAAAAGGGAAGTGAGAGACCATGATGTAAAGATATTGATAAATATCTATTCAAGGATGGATAGCTAAATCCTTTGCCAAGATTACATGATGAAAGTGTGTGTAGGATGGTTGAAAGTAGGATAAAAGCGTAAAACCCAAAACCCTAAAAATAAAAATTAATGAATGAAGTATAATCTAGAAAAATATAATCTCAAACCCTAAAATAAAGGTTTATGGATGAATTAAAATTAAGTATAAATCTAAAATATTTTAAAAACAACAATGCATAATCATATAGTCAGAATCAAGTTATTTCCATAAGCATAAAGGAAACATAATTTTATGGATAAATTAGGAATTAAGTAGGTAGTCAAAAGATTAATGTTTTTAAAATGATAAAGTAATCAAGAATTATAAATCTAAAATTTATAAAAAAATGGATATAAATCTAAAATATTAAAAAAAAATAGATGTATAATATTATGGTGAAACACTAGGAGTTGTAAGATCAATGAAGATCGCCAAAAGTTTAAAGAAAAAATATTTTTCCTAACCTTATTGTAGACTAATAACACAAATGCATAAAACAAGACATAGGTTAACTTAGATTAAATGATATCATTTTGAAATGGATAATTACAAGAAATGAATATTCAATATCAGAATGGAAGAGATACATGAGAGAGAGAAAATAAAGAATAAACTTGATTCTACATAGAATATAATTGCCTTAGAACTATGTAAACTAAATACTCTTTGCTTGATAAAAAAAACATTAAGAGTTCTTAAAATGATTCTTTTAATACCTATAACTTTTTTCATGATTATAAAATGATCAATTAATGTTCCCCTGAATGTGTTTAAATAATAGTCTAACAAATTAAATCCTAATGATTGATAAGTAAGCCGCTAAGACATTTCCAATTTAATATTTTGATTTTAAGCAAATTTGTGCTCGCAAGTAAGATCTCTCTAAAATGCATGAATCAAACTTAAATGATCGTAGGGAAGGAATAGGCATCAATTTAATACTTTGGATTTTGGGTCAAATTTGTGCAATGCAAGATCACTAAATGCATAGGAGGATTGACTCAGGATAGGAAATTTGACATCTCAATTTCAAGAGTAGATATGTGACTGTATAAATAGATAAACTATAAGAAACTATGTGAATATATGCAATTAAGGTAGAAATAAAAGTAAGTAGATATGTGAAAGCATGAAGAGATAAATTATGAGAATCTTAAATATTTGCAATTAAGGTAGAAATAAAAGTAAGTAGATATGTGAAAGTATGAAGAGATAAATTATAAGAATCTATGTGAATATTTGCAATTAAGGTAGAAATAAAGTAAGTAGATATGTGAAAATATGAATAGATAAATTATGAGAATCTATGTGAATACATGCAATTAAAGTAAAAATAAAATAACAAATATGTAAATGAATTAAAATAGCAAAATATACCATATATCAATATATGATTGTACTAAGACACTTCATCAATATAAATTTTATACTTAATAAAATTTAAAAATAAGTATACAAATTTCAAAATATTCTTGAAAATTCAGATGATTAAACTTGTCCCTACCTTAAATTCCATCCTAAATGTAATTAAAAAGGACAATCACGTTCCAATTACATTGTACAGACATGATAAACATAAATCTCCTGTCTAAATCTAATTATAAATATTCTCCTGGCTGCAAATATTTCCATATAATCATCTCAAAGAAAGCAAAATTATATCTATTTAAATAATGTAAGTTAATAAGCGTTTGTCACTGACATTTGGTGGCTAACATCTGAAGTATAAAAGAAAGACAAGGATAAAAGCAAGACTCCAAGCATTATTAAACTCGAGATTTCAGTGATAACTGCATTGAAAAGAAAACTTACCATCCAACGTAGATAAGCCACATTCAAAATAGCACGATGCCAGCACAAAAATGATAACCCATGTAGCCTGCTAACAGCTGGTATTCAAGATAACCATAAATAAGCAGTCTCAATACTATGTTGTTTCTGCATGTAACTCAATGTTATTGAATTTTCAATGGTAGTTTTCTAGCTCTAACTCTCTTGTTTGTTCTTAAGTAGGGGAGAGGGCTCCATAGTGGAGTACCTTTAACTTTACTTGTTTCATAATCTTATGTAGAAATTTCAAATCACTCTCAATTTTGTACAACAGTTTATTTGGCAACTCACATGCTTCTATATTTCATTTTAGGGCCAGATGATCAAATATGATGCCACATCAACATGTTTTTTGTTGAGGTATCCAAAAAAGCCCCCAAAAAAAGTGAGAGTACTGCACTAAGTCATGTTTTACTGGTGCGCTAAATCAGTTATCCCTTTCTGACCCAATATTCTTTTTTCTACTTCTGTAGACGGTTTCTTCAAATCTAAAACTTGACTCATGACATCTACACAATAGATTAGAATTTTGAGTAATAATTTTTAAAGAAGCATTATCGGAATGGCCTCTTCGTTTCCAGGTATCCTGATGCCTACAAATACTTCTTTGAGAAGAGTAAATTAATGTATGCTGTTGGGGATTAGAATTTGGACATTTTAAATACTAGTCTATCAAGTCAAATTTATAGTTGAAAGTAAATGAAAATATATAGGATTTAAAAAACACAAATTAAACAACAAAATATGCCATATATCAATCAACGATTGTACCAAGACAACAAGCATTTGCCAACTCATATTAAAGTTCACAAGCATTTGCCTACTGATATTTCCACAAGAAAGATAGCTAACATCTGACGGATAAAAACAGAACTCCAAGCATGATTAAACTCAAGATTTCACTGACAACTGCACTGAAATAAAAACTTCATAACCATCCAACATAGAAAAAGCATATTCAAAATATTACGATGCTGGCACAAAAGGAAAAGCCATTGTAGCCTGCTAATAGCTAGTATTCAAAATAACCATATATAAGAGTCTCAATACTATGCCGTTTCTGTATGCAACTCTATTTTAAGCAAGTTTCAAAGGTATCGTCCAGCTCTAACTCTCTGATCGCATGAAGTGCATCATTTATTCTTATTTCTACTTTTGTAGAAGCTTTCTTCAAATCTAAAATTTGACTCCCTGCCTCTGGACAGCAGCTTGGAAGATTGATAGTCATAATTATTAAGGATGAAGCATTACCCAGAAGAAAATTCAGCATGGCCACTTCATTGCCAGACATCGTGCATAGAAAGTCTACAAATACTTCTCTCACATTTGGAAAATTTATGTGTGACCTAATTTCCATCTCTATTCCTGGTGCCATATTTCTTTCTTCTACAAGACACTGCAGTCCACAAAGGATAGTCAGAGAAAAAGTGGAATTAAGTGTGCTCAGGTTAAATGAATAAATCTACCTAGAAGATAATATATATTACCTCATTTATTGTCACTTTTTCAAGGCTCGGAAAATTTCTCAGAATGCTGAGAAAACCGGACATACAGGGCAGCTTGCATCTTACAAATGAAATTCTTCTCGTTGTTTTGGCAGCTGACAGGCTTTCAAGTAGCCAAAAGTCTGATACAATGACATCACAAAGAGATGTAGGGCACTTCACTTTAAATGAAGATAATTCAGAATAATGGTTTCCTTGCCGAGCCCCAAATTGACAATCGAGTATCACGAGTTTCATCAATTGAGGGCAATCCACATTCAACGTTTGAAAGGCGCAGTATATCATCTTCAAATATTTGAGATTTTGTGCACATATCTTCAAATTGTTAAACCAATAACATTCTATTCATGATATTAGCCAAATAAAAGGGAAGTGAGAGACCATGATGTAAAGATATTGATAAATATCTATTCAAGGATGGGATAGTTGAACTTCACAAGATTACATGATGAAAGTGTGTGTAGGATGGTTGAAAGTAGGATAAAAAAAGGTAAACCCAAACCCTAAAATAAAAATTAATGAATGAAGTATAATCTAGAAAATATAATCTCAAACCCTAAAATAAAGGTTTATGGATGAATTAAAATTAAGTATAAATCTAAAATATTTTTAAAACAACAATGCATAATCATATAGTCAGGAATCAAGTTATTTCATAAGTATAAAGGAAACATAATTTTATGGATAAATTAGAATTAAGTAGGTAGTCAAAAGATTAATAAGTTCTTTTAAAATGATAAAAGCAATCAAGAATTATAAATCTAAAATTTATAAAAAATTGGATGTATAAATCTAAAATATTTTAAAAATAGATGTATAATCTTATGGTGAAACACTAAGAGGTGTAAGATCAATCAAGATCACCAAAAGTTTAAAGGAAAAATATTTTTCCTAACCTTATTGTAGACTAATAACACAAATGCATAAAACTAGACATAGGTTAACTTACATTAAATAATATCATTTTGAAATGGATAATTACAATAAATAAATATTCAAAATTAAAAAGGAAGAGATAAAGTAGAGAAAGACAGTAAAGAATAATCTTGATTCTACATAGAATTTTATCGCCTTAGAATTATGTAAACTAAATACTCTTTGAAAAAAAATACATTAAGAGTTCTTAAAGTGATTCTTTTAATACCTATAACATTTTTCATGATTTCTAAATGATCAATTAATGTTCCAATGAATGCGTTTAAATAATAGTATAACAAATCAAATCCTAATTATTGATAGGAAAGCGCAAGACATTTCAATTTAATATTTTGGATTTTGGGTTAAATTTGTGCCGTGCAAGATCTCTAAAATGCATAATCAAATCCTAATGATCGGTAGGAAGGAATAGGGCATTTCAATTTAATACTTTGGATTTTGGGTCAAATTTGTGCAATGCAAGATCACTAAATGCATAGGAGGATTGACCTAGGATAGGAAATTTGACATCTCAATTTCAAGAGTAGATATGTGACTGTATAAATAGATAAACTATAAGAAACTATGTGAATATATGCAATTAAGGTAGAAATAAAAGTAAGTAGATATGTGAAAGCATGAAGAGATAAATTATGAGAATCTTAAATATTTGCAATTAAGGTAGAAATAAAAGTAAGTAGATATGTGAAAGTATGAAGAGATAAATTATAAGAATCTATGTGAATATTTGCAATTAAGGTAGAAATAAAGTAAGTAGATATGTGAAAATATGAATAGATAAATTATGAGAATCTATGTGAATACATGCAATTAAAGTAAAAATAAAATAACAAATATGTAAATGAATTAAAATAGCAAAATATACCATATATCAATATATGATTGTACTAAGACACTTCATCAATATAAATTTTATACTTAATAAAATTTAAAAATAAGTATACAAATTTCAAAATATTCTTGAAAATTCAGATGATTAAACTTGTCCCTACCTTAAATTCCATCCTAAATGTAATTAAAAAGGACAATCACGTTCCAATTACATTGTACAGACATGATAAACATAAATCTCCTGTCTAAATCTAATTATAAATATTCTCCTGGCTGCAAATATTTCCATATAATCATCTCAAAGAAAGCAAAATTATATCTATTTAAATAATGTAAGTTAATAAGCGTTTGTCACTGACATTTGGTGGCTAACATCTGAAGTATAAAAGAAAGACAAGGATAAAAGCAAGACTCCAAGCATTATTAAACTCGAGATTTCAGTGATAACTGCATTGAAAAGAAAACTTACCATCCAACGTAGATAAGCCACATTCAAAATAGCACGATGCCAGCACAAAAATGATAACCCATGTAGCCTGCTAACAGCTGGTATTCAAGATAACCATAAATAAGCAGTCTCAATACTATGTTGTTTCTGCATGTAACTCAATGTTATTGAATTTTCAATGGTAGTTTTCTAGCTCTAACTCTCTTGTTTGTTCTTAAGTAGGGGAGAGGGCTCCATAGTGGAGTACCTTAACTTTTACGTGTTTCATAATCTTATGTAGAAATTTCAAATCACTCTCAATTTTGTACAACAGTTTATTTGGCAACTCACATGCTTCTATATTTCATTTTAGGGCCAGATGATCAAATATGATGCCACATCAACATGTTTTTTGTTGAGGTATCCAAAAAAGCCCCCAAAAAAAGTGAGAGTACTGCACTAAGTCATGTTTTACTGGTGCGCTAAATCAGTTATCCCTTTCTGACCCAATATTCTTTTTTCTACTTCTGTAGACGGTTTCTTCAAATCTAAAACTTGACTCATGACATCTACACAATAGATTAGAATTTTGAGTAATAATTTTTAAAGAAGCATTATCGGAATGGCCTCTTCGTTTCCAGGTATCCTGATGCCTACAAATACTTCTTTGAGAAGAGTAAATTAATGTATGCTGTTGGGGATTAGAATTTGGACATTTTAAATACTAGTCTATCAAGTCAAATTTATAGTTGAAAGTAAATGAAAATATATAGGATTTAAAAAACACAAATTAAACAACAAAATATGCCATATATCAATCAACGATTGTACCAAGACAACAAGCATTTGCCAACTCATATTAAAGTTCACAAGCATTTGCCTACTGATATTTCCACAAGAAAGATAGCTAACATCTGACGGATAAAAACAGAACTCCAAGCATGATTAAACTCAAGATTTCACTGACAACTGCACTGAAATAAAAACTTCATAACCATCCAACATAGAAAAAGCATATTCAAAATATTACGATGCTGGCACAAAAGGAAAAGCCATTGTAGCCTGCTAATAGCTAGTATTCAAAATAACCATATATAAGAGTCTCAATACTATGCCGTTTCTGTATGCAACTCTATTTTAAGCAAGTTTCAAAGGTATCGTCCAGCTCTAACTCTCTGATCGCATGAAGTGCATCATTTATTCTTATTTCTACTTTTGTAGAAGCTTTCTTCAAATCTAAAATTTGACTCCCTGCCTCTGGACAGCAGCTTGGAAGATTGATAGTCATAATTATTAAGGATGAAGCATTACCCAGAAGAAAATTCAGCATGGCCACTTCATTGCCAGACATCGTGCATAGAAAGTCTACAAATACTTCTCTCACATTTGGAAAATTTATGTGTGACCTAATTTCCATCTCTATTCCTGGTGCCATATTTCTTTCTTCTACAAGACACTGCAGTCCACAAAGGATAGTCAGAGAAAAAGTGGAATTAAGTGTGCTCAGGTTAAATGAATAAATCTACCTAGAAGATAATATATATTACCTCATTTATTGTCACTTTTTCAAGGCTCGGAAAATTTCTCAGAATGCTGAGAAAACCGGACATACAGGGCAGCTTGCATCTTACAAATGAAATTCTTCTCGTTGTTTTGGCAGCTGACAGGCTTTCAAGTAGCCAAAAGTCTGATACAATGACATCACAAAGAGATGTAGGGCACTTCACTTTAAATGAAGATAATTCAGAATAATGGTTTCCTTGCCGAGCCCCAAATTGACAATCGAGTATCACGAGTTTCATCAATTGAGGGCAATCCACATTCAACGTTTGAAAGGCGCAGTATATCATCTTCAAATATTTGAGATTTTGTGCACATATCTTCAAATTGTTAAACCAATAACATTCTATTCATGATATTAGCCAAATAAAAGGGAAGTGAGAGACCATGATGTAAAGATATTGATAAATATCTATTCAAGGATGGGATAGTTGAACTTCACAAGATTACATGATGAAAGTGTGTGTAGGATGGTTGAAAGTAGGATAAAAAAAGGTAAACCCAAACCCTAAAATAAAAATTAATGAATGAAGTATAATCTAGAAAATATAATCTCAAACCCTAAAATAAAGGTTTATGGATGAATTAAAATTAAGTATAAATCTAAAATATTTTTAAAACAACAATGCATAATCATATAGTCAGGAATCAAGTTATTTCATAAGTATAAAGGAAACATAATTTTATGGATAAATTAGAATTAAGTAGGTAGTCAAAAGATTAATAAGTTCTTTTAAAATGATAAAAGCAATCAAGAATTATAAATCTAAAATTTATAAAAAATTGGATGTATAAATCTAAAATATTTTAAAAATAGATGTATAATCTTATGGTGAAACACTAAGAGGTGTAAGATCAATCAAGATCACCAAAAGTTTAAAGGAAAAATATTTTTCCTAACCTTATTGTAGACTAATAACACAAATGCATAAAACTAGACATAGGTTAACTTACATTAAATAATATCATTTTGAAATGGATAATTACAATAAATAAATATTCAAAATTAAAAAGGAAGAGATAAAGTAGAGAAAGACAGTAAAGAATAATCTTGATTCTACATAGAATTTTATCGCCTTAGAATTATGTAAACTAAATACTCTTTGAAAAAAAATACATTAAGAGTTCTTAAAGTGATTCTTTTAATACCTATAACATTTTTCATGATTTCTAAATGATCAATTAATGTTCCAATGAATGCGTTTAAATAATAGTATAACAAATCAAATCCTAATTATTGATAGGAAAGCGCAAGACATTTCAATTTAATATTTTGGATTTTGGGTTAAATTTGTGCCGTGCAAGATCTCTAAAATGCATAATCAAATCCTAATGATCGGTAGGAAGGAATAGGGCATTTCAATTTAATACTTTGGATTTTGGGTCAAATTTGTGCAATGCAAGATCACTAAATGCATAGGAGGATTGACCTAGGATAGGAAATTTGACATCTCAATTTCAAGAGTAGATATGTGACTGTATAAATAGATAAACTATAAGAAACTATGTGAATATATGCAATTAAGGTAGAAATAAAAGTAAGTAGATATGTGAAAGCATGAAGAGATAAATTATGAGAATCTTAAATATTTGCAATTAAGGTAGAAATAAAAGTAAGTAGATATGTGAAAGTATGAAGAGATAAATTATAAGAATCTATGTGAATATTTGCAATTAAGGTAGAAATAAAGTAAGTAGATATGTGAAAATATGAATAGATAAATTATGAGAATCTATGTGAATACATGCAATTAAAGTAAAAATAAAATAGCAAATATGTAAATGAATTAAAATAGCAAAATATACCATATATCAATATATGATTGTATTAAGACACTTCATCAATATAAATTTTATACTAAATAAAATTTAAAAATAAATATACAAATTTCAAAACATTGTTGAAAATTCAGATGATTAAAATTGTCCCTACCTTAAATTCCATCCTAAATGTAATTAAAAAGGATAATCACATTCCAATTACATTGGACAGACATGATAAACATAAATCTCCTGTCTAAATCTAATTATAAATATTCTCCTGGCTGCAAATATTTCCATATAATCATATCAAAGAAAGCAAAATTCTATCTATTTAAATAATGTAAGTTAATAATTTGTCACTGACATTTGGTGGCTTAACATTTGAAGTATAAAAGAAAGACGAGGATAAAAGCAAGACTCCAAGCATTATTAAACTCGAGATTTCAGTGATAACTGCATTGAAAAGAAAACTTACTATCCAAAGTAGATAACCCACATTCAAAATAGCACGATGCCAGAACAAAAATGATAACCCATGTAGCCTGCTTACAGCTGGTATTCAAGATAACCATAAATAAGCAGTCTCAATACTATGTTGTTTCTGCATGTAACTCAATGTTAATCAATTTTCAATGGTAGTTGTCTAGTTCTAACTCTCTTGTTTGTTCTTAAGTAGGGTAGAGGGGTCATATAGTGGAGCATCTTAACGTAGGGTAGAGGGGCATATAGTGGAGCATCTTAACTTTTACGTGTCTCATAATCTTATGTAGAAATTTCAAATCACTCTCAATTTTGTACAACAGTTTATTTGGCAACTCACATGCTTCTATATTTCATTTTAGGGCCACATGACCAAATATGATGCCACATCAACATGTTTTTTGTTGAGGTATCCAAAAAAGCCCCCCAAAAAAGTGAGAGTGCTGCACTAAGTCATGTTTTACTGGTGCGCTTAAATCAGTTATCCCTTTCTGACCCACACATTCTTTTTCTACTTCTGTAGACGGGTTTCTTCAAATCTAAAACTTGGACTCATGCATATCTACACAATAGATTAGAATCTTGAGTAATAATTTTAAAGAAGCATTATCGAATGGCCTCCTTCAAGCCCAGGCATCCTGATGCCTACAAATACTTCTTTGAGAAGAGTAAATTAATGTATGCTGTTGGGGATTAGAATTTGGACATTTTAAATACTAGTCTATCAAGTCAAATTTATAGCTGAAAGTAAATGAAAATATATAGGATTTAAAAAACACAAATTAAACAACAAAATATGCCATATATCAATCAATGATTGTACCAAGACAACAAGCATTTGCCAACTCATATTAAAGTTCACAAGCATTTGCCTACTGATATTTCCACAAGAAAGATAGCTAACATCTGACGGATAAAAACAGAACTCCAAGCATGATTAAACTCAAGATTTCACTGACAACTGCACTGAAATAAAAACTTCATAACCATCCAACATAGAAAAAGCATATTCAAAATATTACGATGCTGGCACAAAAGGAAAAGCCATTGTAGCCTGCTAATAGCTAGTATTCAAAATAACCATATATAAGAGTCTCAATACTATGCCGTTTCTGTATGCAACTCTATTTTAAGCAAGTTTCAAAGGTATCGTCCAGCTCTAACTCTCTGATCGCATGAAGTGCATCATTTATTCTTATTTCTACTTTTGTAGAAGCTTTCTTCAAATCTAAAATTTGACTCCCTGCCTCTGGACAGCAGCTTGGAAGATTGATAGTCATAATTATTAAGGATGAAGCATTACCCAGAAGAAAATTCAGCATGGCCACTTCATTGCCAGACATCGTGCATAGAAAGTCTACAAATACTTCTCTCACATTTGGAAAATTTATGTGTGACCTAATTTCCATCTCTATTCCTGGTGCCATATTTCTTTCTTCTACAAGACACTGCAGTCCACAAAGGATAGTCAGAGAAAAAGTGGAATTAAGTGTGCTCAGGTTAAATGAATAAATCTACCTAGAAGATAATATATATTACCCTCATTTATTGTCACTTTTCAAGGTTTCCTCGGAAAATTTCAGAATGCTGAGAAAAACCGGACATACAGGGCAGCTTGCATCCTTACAAATGAAATTCTTCGTTGTTTTGGCATTGACAGGCTTTCAGCCAAAAGTCTGATACAATGACATCACAAAGAGATGTAGGGCACTTCACTTTAAATGAAGATAATTCAGAATAATGGTTTCCTTGCCGAGCCCCAAATTGACAATCGAGTATCTCGAGTTTCATCAATTGAGGGTAATCCACATTCAACGTTTGAAAGGCGCAGTATATCATCTTCAAATATTTGAGATTTTGTGCACATATTCTCAAACTAAACCAATAACATTCTATTCATATGATATTAGCCAAATAAAAGGGAAGGAGACCATGATGTAAAGATATTTGATAAATATCTATTCAAGGATGGGATAGTTGAACTTCACAAGATTACATGATGAAAGTGTAGTGTGTGGATGGTTGAAAGTAGGATGTGCTGTAAACCCAAACCCTAAAATAAAAATTAATGGAACAGCCTAGTCCTGAAATATAATCAAACCCTAAAATAAAGGTTTTATGGATGAATTAAAATTAAGCATAAATCTAAATATTTTTAAAAACAACAATACATAATCATATAGTCAGAATCAAGCATTTCCATAAGTATAAAGGAAACATAATTTTATGGATAAATTAGAATTAAGTAGGTAGCCAAAGATCACAAGTCTCTTTTAAAATGATAAAGCAATCAAGAAATTATAAATCTAAAATTTATAAAAATTGGATGTATAAATCTAAAATATTTTAAAATACGTAATCTTATGGTGAAACACTAAGAGGTGTAAGATCAATCAAGATCAATTAAAGCCAAGGAAAAAATATTTTCCTAACCTTATTGTAGACTAATAACACAAATGCATAAACTGACATAGGTTAACTTACATTAAATAATATCATTTTGAAACAGATAATTACAATAAATGAATATTCAAAATTAAAAAGGAAAAGATAAAGCAGAGAAATACAATAAAGAATAAACTTGATTCTACATAGAATTTGATTGCCTTAGAACTATGTAAACTAAATACTCTTTGTTTGATAAAAAAATACATTAAGAGTTCTTAAAATGATTTTTTTAATACTTATAACTTTTTTCATGAGTTTTAAATGATCAATTAATGTTCAAATGAATTTGTTTAAATAATAGTCTAACAAATCAAATCCTAATTATTGATAGGGAAGTGTGGTATATTTCAATTTAATATTTTGGATTTTGGGTTAAATTTGTGCCATGCAAGATCACTAAAATGCATAATCAAATCCTAATGATTGGTAGGAAGGAATAGGGCATTTCAATTTAATATTTTGGATTTTGGGTCAAATTTGTGCAATGCAAGATCACTGAAATGCATAGGAGGATTGACCTAGGATAGGAAATATGACATCTCAATTTCAAGAGTAGATATGTGAATGTATGAAGAGATAAATTATGAGAAACTATGTGAATATTTGCAATTAAGGTATAAATAAAGTAAGTAGATATGTGAAAGTACGAAGAGATAAATTATGAGAATCTATGTGAATATTTGCAAGTAAGATAGAAATAAAATAAGTAGATATGTGAAAATATGAATAGATAAATTATGAGAATCTATGTAAATACATGCAACTAAAGTAAAAATAAAGTAAGTAGATATGTGGAAAATATGAATAGATAAATTATGAGAATCTATGAACATACACAATTAAAGTAAAAAATAAAATAACAAATATGTAAAATGAATTAAAAATAGCAAAAATATGTACTTTTTCATATATCAATATATGATTGTACTAAGACATTTCACTGCTATAAATTTTATACTTAATAAAATTTAAAAATAAGTATACAAATTTCAAAATATTCTTGAAAATTCAGATGATTAAACTTGTCCCTACCTTAAATTCCATCCTAAATGTAATTAAAAAGGACAATCACGTTCCAATTACATTGTACAGACATGATAAACATAAATCTCCTGTCTAAATCTAATTATAAATATTCTCCTGGCTGCAAATATTTCCATATAATCATCTCAAAGAAAGCAAAATTATATCTATTTAAATAATGTAAGTTAATAAGCGTTTGTCACTGACATTTGGTGGCTAACATCTGAAGTATAAAAGAAAGACAAGGATAAAAGCAAGACTCCAAGCATTATTAAACTCGAGATTTCAGTGATAACTGCATTGAAAAGAAAACTTACCATCCAACGTAGATAAGCCACATTCAAAATAGCACGATGCCAGCACAAAAATGATAACCCATGTAGCCTGCTAACAGCTGGTATTCAAGATAACCATAAATAAGCAGTCTCAATACTATGTTGTTTCTGCATGTAACTCAATGTTATTGAATTTTCAATGGTAGTTTTCTAGCTCTAACTCTCTTGTTTGTTCTTAAGTAGGGGAGAGGGCTCCATAGTGGAGTACCTTAACTTTTACGTGTTTCATAATCTTATGTAGAAATTTCAAATCACTCTCAATTTTGTACAACAGTTTATTTGGCAACTCACATGCTTCTATATTTCATTTTAGGGCCAGATGATCAAATATGATGCCACATCAACATGTTTTGTTGAGGTATCCAAAAAGCCCCAAAAAGTGAGAGTAATTGCACTAAGTCATGCTCTTTTTTACTGGTGCTTAAATCAGTTATCCCTTTCTGACCCAATATTCTTTTTTCTACTTCTGTAGACGGTTTCTTCAAATCTAAAACTTGACTCATGACATCTACACAATAGATTAGAATTTTGAGTAATAATTTTTAAAGAAGCATTATCGGAATGGCCTCTTCGTTTCCAGGTATCCTGATGCCTACAAATACTTCTTTGAGAAGAGTAAATTAATGTATGCTGTTGGGGATTAGAATTTGGACATTTTAAATACTAGTCTATCAAGTCAAATTTATAGTTGAAAGTAAATGAAAATATATAGGATTTAAAAAACACAAATTAAACAACAAAATATGCCATATATCAATCAACGATTGTACCAAGACAACAAGCATTTGCCAACTCATATTAAAGTTCACAAGCATTTGCCTACTGATATTTCCACAAGAAAGATAGCTAACATCTGACGGATAAAAACAGAACTCCAAGCATGATTAAACTCAAGATTTCACTGACAACTGCACTGAAATAAAAACTTCATAACCATCCAACATAGAAAAAGCATATTCAAAATATTACGATGCTGGCACAAAAGGAAAAGCCATTGTAGCCTGCTAATAGCTAGTATTCAAAATAACCATATATAAGAGTCTCAATACTATGCCGTTTCTGTATGCAACTCTATTTTAAGCAAGTTTCAAAGGTATCGTCCAGCTCTAACTCTCTGATCGCATGAAGTGCATCATTTATTCTTATTTCTACTTTTGTAGAAGCTTTCTTCAAATCTAAAATTTGACTCCCTGCCTCTGGACAGCAGCTTGGAAGATTGATAGTCATAATTATTAAGGATGAAGCATTACCCAGAAGAAAATTCAGCATGGCCACTTCATTGCCAGACATCGTGCATAGAAAGTCTACAAATACTTCTCTCACATTTGGAAAATTTATGTGTGACCTAATTTCCATCTCTATTCCTGGTGCCATATTTCTTTCTTCTACAAGACACTGCAGTCCACAAAGGATAGTCAGAGAAAAAGTGGAATTAAGTGTGCTCAGGTTAAATGAATAAATCTACCTAGAAGATAATATATATTACCTCATTTATTGTCACTTTTTCAAGGCTCGGAAAATTTCTCAGAATGCTGAGAAAACCGGACATACAGGGCAGCTTGCATCTTACAAATGAAATTCTTCTCGTTGTTTTGGCAGCTGACAGGCTTTCAAGTAGCCAAAAGTCTGATACAATGACATCACAAAGAGATGTAGGGCACTTCACTTTAAATGAAGATAATTCAGAATAATGGTTTCCTTGCCGAGCCCCAAATTGACAATCGAGTATCTCGAGTTTCATCAATTGAGGG
>VDFB02148365.1:0-12663 GCA_007258455.2 Sequoia sempervirens | reverse complement strand
AGGGTTTAGGGTTTAGGGTAGAGGGGAGAGAGAAAGGGGGAGAGGGGGTAGGAGGGAGATACTTGAGAGAGAGAGGGTAGAGGGTTTAAGGGTTAAGGGTTAATGGTTTAGGGTTTAGGGTTATGGGTAGTGATGGAACTTCAAAGTTTTGTTCTTTATGTTCTATTTTATCCTACATTGTGTCTCTGGTCATCTATGGTGTTTGGTAAAAGCCTAAGGATGGGGTTTTACCTTCGTCTTCATGTAAAACCCTAGTGTTCATCTTACACCTTCGATGGGATCTATTTGGCCGTTACTTTTTGGGAAGGCTTTAAAACGACTTAAGCCCCATCGCTTCGTATGTCTAGGCTGGGCCCCCTTTTGTTTTATTGTTTTATTTCCTTCACCTGCCTTTATTTTTCCTAAGTCTTTTGTTGGTCTCGTGTTCCCTCATTAAAACAACTTATGTCATTGTTTTTCATTGACCTAGTGATGTCCCCTTATTCCTTTAGGGGAGAGGGCCCAGTAGTCATGTAGGCTAACTTTCTCAACATGTAGCAATTGACTAGATTATCATAGAACCTTCGTTTGTTTTTTGAAATGTAGACTGGTCTCTTATTTATCTATAACTAAGGTTTGGAGGCGCGACTCATCATTCAACTCACCACATCGGCAGATCTTCTGAGAAGTGTCTAAAATTGGACTTTTAAAAGGTTCGACCAAAGCTTAATCATGGAACCCCCAATAGTTGAACCAAAAAAATATCATTTGTTGCTTGTAGAATATGATATTTTTATTTAAATTAAAATTAATATACAACCTAAGTGGACCAAATACTTATTGATAACCATAAATCTTGTATATCTCTACCTTTTATATTCAACACATATGAACTAATAGTTGAACACAAAAAATCTATTTGTTGTTATAAAAACAACACATAATGATTTAAAATACAACTTATACTGAACAAAAATGTAACAATAGTTGAACACTAAAACTTTTGAAAATCCTTCACATTTAATGGGAAAATACATGTTATTTATTGTGCTCACCTTTTATATTTGTGATAGGACAAACTATTAATATAAAATTATCGAATGCTTGTATTGATGGAACTTCAAATTTTGTTCCTAATGTTTCACTCATGCCCTACCTTATGTCACTGGGCTTTCATGGTGTTGGAAAATTTCTTAGGGCTGGGGTTTTAGCTTTGTCTTCATCTGGAAAAGCCAATGTGTTTACCTGTCTGCCTTGGTTTGGGATCTATTTCATATTCACCTTTTGAAGGGTTTTAAAAACATCTTATGCCCCATCGTTCCATCTAGGCTGGTCCCTTTGGTCTTAATATTTTATTTCCTCTGTGGGTTTTATTTTCCTAAGTCTTGGTTGGCCCTGTGCTGAACGGTTTAAAAAACACTTATGTCATTGTTTTCCATCTGCCTAGTAATGTCCCCTTTCCCTTTAATGAATGTTTTATTTTTCAGAAGGATGAAATTCGCGCTATCGTCGATCAAAATGCCTTCAAGATCAACGGTTTCCCGCCATCCTATGATTAGGAATTGTAGAATGGCAATATCGCGGGCGGGTGACACGTGTCCCATCTGGGGGATCAAATTTGTGCGACTGTTCATCAACTTTCCTTTGATCTGAGTTGTTCCCTGCCATCTCGCAATGGTGCTTTGGTTGATTGTGAAATCACAGGTGGGTGCCACGTGGACTGTACAAGGTGGGGCCGAGGAAATTTTTGTGCGATATATTTTAAATGTTTCATTTCCTCCAAAGAAAAACATTTAAAATGAAATATTTGATCATCAATCAAAATGCCTTCAAGATCAACAGTTGCCCGCCATCCCATGATCAAGAATTGTAGGATGGCGATATCACGGGCGGGCGACACGTGTCCCATCTAGGGGATCAAATTTGCGCAATTGTTCATCAACTTTCCTTTGATCTGAGCCATTCCCCGACATCCCGTCATGGTGCTTTGGTTGATTGCGAAATCACGGGCAGGTGCCATGTGGACTGTACAAGGTGGGGCCCGAGGAAATTTTGTGCGATATATTTTAAATGTTTCATTGCTTCCAAAGCAAATCATTTAAAATGAAATATTTGACAAGGTCGGGGGGAAATTCATTAAAAATGAGCAAAAGTGGGGAAATTCATTAAAAATGAGCAAAAGTGGAGAAATTAGGGCAACTAGTCAAGTCAGGAGCAGGCTACGTAGCATACAAAATGGTATGCCCATCCATGGCCTGCCAACAACCTGCCTTCCATGTAGAAAATAACCTAATTCGTAATCCTCACATTTTTTTATTTTCGAGCCCACATACAGCGGTTAAACTTTTATATATGTTTTGTTTAATATATTTAAAAAATATTTTATAAATTATTTATAAAATATTTATAATATAAAATATTTTTTTAATATATATAAACTCTTTAATATTTTTTATTAGTGATTTTAATGGTATATTAAAAATAAAATCACATTTTGATAGTTGAATACATTCAAAATATTTCTAATATATTTCTAATTTAAAAAATATATTTTTTAATTTTTTAAATATATATTATTTTTTTTCAAAAATATATTTTTATTTTTTTAAAAATATATATTATACATACAAAATTACATAATCAATAATAGATAATAGATTTTGGTGAATATATCTAGGTATGTTAATATGCTTGAAAAACTAATTTTAATTAAAAAAACTTACTAACATCATTAAAAGGTAAGTTTTTAATTATAAAAATTTAACATTAGAATTATTTAACATTTGAAATAGAAAATTTAAATATTATATTATAATAGTTTATAATTTACTTATATAGTATTTTTGGATAATAGAAACAATTTTGATTGATTTAATATTTTCTAAGTTCATTATTGAATTTAAATCTTATAAATATAATTATATATCTTTAATCAATATTATAATTTAAAAATAATAATCAATATTGAACATCTTAGATTTTAGTATAACTTAAATATTAAAAAAATTAATGTATAAGTTTATAAAATATAATATATATTTTTTTAAATAAAGATTTAAAGATTATTATATATGTATATTTAAATATCCATAGAATTATCTTTTTAACTATGAAATTAATATGATTAATTTCATTTATAATTTTATGTTATCTTATCTTTTTAACAATTTTTTGGTATCCTACCCCAATCTAAATCCCAACCCTACTATTAACCCCAATCTTAAGCCTAACAATAACCCTAAGTGAACACTTATCCTAATTGAACCTTAACCCTGATTTAGCCCAAACCCTAACCTTAGCCACAGCCTAAGTCAAACTCTGGCCTTGATTGAAATCTAACCCCTAGTTAAACTCTAGCCCTAATTGAGAGCCAACCTAGCCTAAACCTATTTTGTTCTAACCCTAGTATCTCAAAATCTGGGATGAAGCCTTCTGTCACAGTGAAACCTTGTTGGATAGTGATAAAGAGCTACCTTATCTTTCATTAAAAGGTAGAAAATTTTCATTAACTGTATGCCCTTGAAAATTGGGAATGGAAGCCTTTACTAAAAGAAGGTAAACACTAATGAAAATGAGTGGTGGTATTGTGGAGATGTGGTAAAACCCTAAATTTGATTATAAATATATACTTCAATGTAAAGTGCAAGACCATACTTCACTCACTTGGATTACAACTTTTGAAGAAGTGGCAGAAGAAATTATGGGTGTAACAACAAAAGAATTGAACATTTTGAAGCATGAAAAACAAGATGATGTTAAGTTTTCACACATTATACAAAAGGTCCTTTTCAACAGATACATATTTAAGCTTCAAGTGAAAAAAGAGACTTATAATGATGAACAAAGGATTAAATGCACAGTCATAAAAACAACAAAGTTTGATTATTCTTTTGAGAGAAAAGCTTTATTAGAATCAATTGCAAAGCTATAGGTTTAATAACATTCAAATGCTTGAATGTATATAATGTTAACAATGTATTCAAACATTTGGAAAAAAAAATAGTGGATATATCTAAGTTAGTTAATGACATTTTTTCATGATATACTTCTTTGATGCTGTCAATACTAAATCTAATGATTAATGAACATTTATGCTTTTAAATTTATTGTTCTTGGTTGATTGTTGTTATAGACAAGTTGGTATGATTTCAAATTTGAATGTGTACCCTTATATATGGGAATTGAGATAAAAAATGACACAAACAATAATGAAATCAAATTGATTGCTTTCCAAATTCATATTCATGAAAATGTAAGCATTTTTTCAAGTCAATAGGCATCTTGATAAAGATAACTCTCGGCGTGTTTTACATTTATTATTAATTAATATAGGTATGCTAGTTAATTAAATTATTAACTATATTTTATTTGTATTATATATATTGAATTATTGTTAAAGATGTAAAAATATTAATACTAAATATATAGGAAAATGTGGTTAAAAAATTACATATTTTTCAAAATAAAATATGGTGTGTAATTTTAAAATACAAATTATATAATTCTTATAGTATTATTTATATTATTATTTATTGAATATTTTATAGGTTTTAAACTAAAGAATATTAGCCTCCCCTCTGGCTCTCCCTCTACCTCTCTACATATATCTCCCTCTTCCCCATCTTCTCTCTCTCCTCTACCTATCTCTCCCCCTTTCTCTCCCTCCCTCTCTCTATCTCTCTCCATCTCTCCCTCTCTTGCTCCCTCCCTATACCCCTATATATCTTCATATCTCAACCTATTTGTACCTTTATCTTCCTATATATCTCTATATCTATGTCTTTCTCTTCGTATTTATCTATCTCTCCCTCTCTCTTTCTCTCTCTCTATCTCCCCCTATTTCTATCTCCCTCTTCATCTCTATTTGTCTTTCTCTACTCATCTCTCTCTCCCCTCTCTCTATATCTCCTTATATCTCTATCTTTCCATATCTCTCTCTCTCTCTCTCTCTCTCTCTCTCTCTCTCTCTCTCTCTCTCTATATATATATATATATATATATATATATATATCCTATCTCTCTATATACATTTCCTCATCTCTCTCTATATCTCTATCTATTTTTATCCTTTTCCTCCTCTCATTCTATATTCATCTCTACCTCTATCTATTAATTATAAATATTTTAGAATCGAAAATTAAATATTTCAATCTAAAATTTTAATATTTGACATTACAAATAAAAGTCAAACTGAAATTCTAATTTTTAAATCCTATAAAATATTTATTATCTATTTAGTTTTACTAATTATCTAATACAATTAAAATTAAATTAAATTAAATGTCATTTTATATTAATTAAGCAATTGTTAATTACATAATTTTACGGTCAAATTAAGAAATAAGATCTATATAAAATCAATTTTCTATTTTTCTCCTGTGTCAAATCATTTCATTTTTCTAAATTATACTAAATTCTAGATATCATAATTAAACACAAAGAGCAGCTATTTAATTACAACCCTAGTTAAACCCTAACCCTATTTGGACTCTAACCCTTACCCTAATTGAACACTAAATCTAATTATAATTGACCACTAAGCATAATTGAATTCTACCCCTAACCCTAACCCTAACCCTAACTCTAACTAAACCCTAAACCTAACTCTAATCAAACCCTAACCCAAACCTACTTAATTGATTCATAATCCCAGCCCTAACCCAAACCCTAATTGAACTTTAAAACTAACCTTAATTAAGTATTAACCCTAATTGAACATTTATTGAACACTAGTCCTAATTGTACCATAACCCTAACTTTGAACTACAGTTGAACTCTAATCCTAACCTAACACTAATTTGTATCCCTAAGGTGAACCCTAGCAACCTTGACCCTATTTTGAACTCTTATTGGATTGCCTTAATTAAACTAGCCTCATCCTCAATCCTAACCCAAATTGAACGTTCATTGAACCTAAACATAACCCTAAGTGAACACTAATCCTAATTGAACTCTAACTTTTTGGTTAGAAATTAAAGTGCAGGTGCATTCATCACCATTTATCATTTCAATTTCCTAATAGGAACTCCAAAATGTATACTTTTTATAATGTTTAATACACCTAATAATGGGGTTTAGAGTTTAAGGGTTAAGGGTTAAGGGGAGAGAGATAGAGGGAGTGAGTGAGTGACCAATTTACATATTATTCTTTTATTCTTCATCAGTTAAATATTTAGTTACCCATTTACCATTAGCAAAAATGACCCAAGAATTTAATAGAATTGACTACTCATATAATAACTTGCATTATGGAGCTCAATTATCGATATATTACTACTTATCAAATCCTTTGTAAATGATTGTGTAAAGCTTATGACTCCATTTAAGCATTTAATTAATTTTCTTGAATCAAAGCAAAACATAGACAGCAATTGAACAAATTCTCAAAGAAGAATGACAACATCATTAACATTTGTTCAAAATTCCTCAAATCCATGGGAAATATGTGGCTAGAGGTGTCGTTTATTCATGCTTGCCAAATCATATCACTTTTGGTTTAGATAATTTATATTCATCCAAAACTCAAAAGCTATCTATTCTATTCCGTCGGCTTGGGATTTTAGGCCAATGGCACCCTGATATCCTTCTCCTCGGAGGAATGGAGATATCTTCTACCCATATATTCAACTCAAAACCTAGCTAGAGCTTTCATGAGTTCTCTCCTACAAATGGGCAGCAGATTCCTTTTTATATGTGACAAGGGAGCAACAAGCTTCAGGCTCAAATGTAATTTCACCACAAATTTTCATTTGAACAAAATCTCCATTGCATTTGACTTTCATTTCAAAACTTCCCACACGTTGAATCTGCAAAACATAGTGGTGCACGAACTAGGGAAAGCTAAAAGAAAAGGGAACACAAATTGTCATCAAAATCCCTTTGTCGCTATCCATGCAAAAAAACCAGGCAACCAAATTTCCATGAAGGCACCACAACAACTTCTTATTTACCTGCCACCCTACCCTTACCAACACTCATACCTCGGTATACACACCCACTTGTAGTTGTTTCCCAATACAGTAGATCCTCAGCCTCCTCTTCTTTCTTTTCCTTGCCCAATACGGTTCTAGTCCATCTGCTTGGGGTTTTAATAGCCAATGGCACCACAGATATCACTTCCTCATCAGAGGGCAGACCGTGATTGAAGTGAGGTAAATACTGACAATAGTCAGAGTCAGTCTTAGTTACATCATCAGAAGTGTTGCTCATAAGGTCAATGGGTGAGTGTTGGCATCCAGAGGAGCCATGCCCATACCTTATATTCCTACCGACACTAGTAATAGAGCACACAGTCAACTGCTTGCCTTTGTCATCTACCAATTGAGTAGCAACATCCTAGAATTGCAACCTTCTATTGCATCTAGTGGGCACAAGCTTGGGCTTGTCAACCAAAGCACCTTCCTGAATAGTAGGACCAAGCTTTTGTGAGCTCAAACAAACAAACCTCCTTACTGACTTACTTATTTTCTCTTCTCAGACAAGCACTCAAACTTGATTAAACTCAGCCCACAAAGTTCTCTAACTGCTACAAGAATGACACTATTAGTAGTTAATTCCTCTTGTATTTATTGTGCAAGGTAATGGCAACCTTCATCAATGCTTAGTAAAAATGCATGTGCAAACATGGAAATTTGGTGGCGTATGTACTGTCACCATTTAACTAGAGCTTCTTGAGAATCCAAATATCACCCTTCATGATTTCCAACAACATCTTCACACAGATTGAGATCGACGTGACTACACAAGCATGGAATAATTCATTAATGGTTCACTAGTTGTACGATAAAATGACCACCATGTGCCATTTTCCAACTTTGAATACTGCCCATTGATCTCCTGAAGAGTTGGAGGATCAAACGGTTTATCTTGGGCTAACTTGGTTTGACATCCAACGAAGAATCGTTCACCTTCCTCATGACCAATAACATTAATCCATCTTGGAAACCAACTACCATGTCGGCAGGTTCTATGCACTTTGCAAACTGAATGGCTGGAGCTATGCATCGCAATCTCATTGACCTCACAACTTTTAACCAACCTTCATCTTCCTCTTGCGAGCTAGTAGGGAATAGCAGAGATTTACATTAGATTTTGATCTTGGTTGTTGATCTAAAACCATGGGTTATGAGCTCAATAATGGAGATCGGGCCCCACATTCCATACAAGACACAAATCTGCCTTTTTCTGACCTCACACCAAATAACAGGGTGACACCTTAGGTCTATGAGTTGGCAGGGTATGATCGAGATCTTCTCCCATATCTTCGAATCTGGAAAACCTACAAATTGCACGGTTAGTATTTAATGAAAGGCTTTGGCTAAGCTATTGATGACATGCCCACTGGGGTTAATGGCTTAGGCTTATGTCACCGGATTAAAATTAAAACCCAACTTTGATTTTAATACTATTTCCTCCACAAGGTTTTATTTCCTAAGTCTCGGTTGGCCCCGTGTTTCATCTTTTAAAAAACAACTTATGTTGTTGTTTGTCGTCTGCCTAGTAATGCCCACTTCTCCTTTTAATGAATGTTTTATTTTGCAACGGTTGATTTAGTGTTGTCGTTGATCTATTTCCTGTAGATATCAATGGTGCCCGCCATCCCATGATCAGGAATTGAAGGATCATGAAATCATGGGCGGGCATCACATGTCTTATCCGGGGGATCAAATTTGTGCAATCGCTAACCAACTACCATTTGATCTGAGTCATTCCCCACCATCCCTCGATGGTGCTTGGGTTGATTGCAAAATCATGGGTGGGCGCCACCTGTCTCATCCGATGAAGCCTAAAGAGTAAAGGAAACACTAGCCAGCTTTAAATGTATTAAGGGGTGGATTACTAAAGTGTTCTTGAGACGCACATGTTCTAAATTGATGGATATGTTATAATCTCACTGGAAAAGCTGCTAGAAGGTTAATGACATGGCTGGTGACTATGTTAAAGGAACAAGATCATTGATGCTCAGGATCAACGGTTGCCCACCATCACGCGATCAAAAGTTTTAGGATTGTGATATAGCGGGCAACTACCACGTGGACTTCATTCATAGTGTATGGTAAGGTGGGCCCCTTATTGCAGTGTTGGCAATTGCATCAGCTTGTTTTGAAGGTGGTTGTCGATGATTTGATCAAGCTAAAGAATCGATGGCTCAAATTTAAATCTACATCAAATATGGTTGGAGTCATTCGTACAGCGCGAAATTGAGCTTTAATGGCGAATGAGACACTCATTGGCATAATTTGATCAACAATAAAATCAATTTTCCTACTTGGTCTGTATCACAAAGCATTCAACTATTTCACGAAGCAGTTTCAGGGCCAAAGGTAGAATTGCGAGTTTCTGCAGCCAGAATTTGGGAGTTCTACGAACAAAGCCGTGAGTTTATTTTTTGTGCCTCCTGGTCATTTTGCATTTGAATTTGGGAAAGGATTAGCTAGATGTGCTGTGAGCTTGTTGATGAATGTGTTAGGGCTATAGTTTAATTATAGTTGTGAGAAATTCAATGTTTTGTCCTATAATTTTCTATCTCTAGTTAGTCCTAGCTATCTAAATTATAACATTGTAAAGAAGCCCTAGTTTGTCCGAGATGGAACCGCCCAAGCAACATTCTGGCCAGACTAAATATTTGAAACAAAACCTATATGATGATTTCCTCGATCAATTCCCCTTGTCAACGAATGATAGGAGGAAGGGATTGGTCCTAATGTGAGGGAAAATCCTGGGGGAAGGGTTAGTGTATAATTGCTCCAACATTGCCGATGCTAGGGTTCCCCTCACTGGCTTGGAATTGTTCAGATTGTGGTATGGATAGAGGAATTTTCCTCACCCTTTTTCAAATGGATGGATGTATGATATGGGGAAGCTGGTGGTACCAAATGTATTCCCTTGTGTAGACCTACTTAGGACAGTGGCTGCAAGATATGACCATGTTACACGGATAATCAAGGACAATGATGGAAAGGTTCTATTGAGCATTAACGAAGAAGAGGTCTAACATATTTTTGACTTGAGTGAACCGAGCGAAGACTTGGTTCCTATCAACCTTGAGGAAATGAAGCAAGAGTATGCAAAGCTGAATTTTTTTTTAGAGCAAGGTTGCTTCCACCTCATCTGGCTAAGGCAGGAGGTTCAAAATTTCATATTAGCCCCAGTGACTAGGAACCTTTCAAATTAAATTGTTTTGCAAACCATTTCCTGGCCACTTTCTATTCTTTATGTCAGATTTTGGGTTTCATTCCTGGTACGGTAATGCCCATTGCTTATATGTTCATGGGGGTGCAAATACAACACCCTAACTTCTCTGTGACCTATGACTTCACTTCTTTCTTGGCCGAGAGGATGAATGAAGGGATGTCAAAGTTGTAAAAAAATGATACTGATACTCAATTCTTTTGGTATTCTATGCTAATGCATATTTTTTTGTTTAAGAATGCTGAATTTTTCTCTAAGAGGATGAAATTAAGGCAATCAGTTGATGGAGAAAGATTTCCAGTACAGATATGAGCTGCAAATTTATCTTGTAATAAGGAAAGCACTAGTTATGTGCAATTTGATAATTGTTTTGCTTCCAGATTAAGGGCTAGATTAATGGTGAATATACCTAGGATCCCTGAGGAATTATATGATTTCCTCAGGCCAAAGGAGAGGAAGCTAGAATTGAAGGTTTACCATAACTGGGGTGACATTATCCCATACCCAGTCAGCACTGTCTTGAGAGTATATGGTTTTCAGGGAGCCCCTCATATACTAACATACAATGTGCAACCAAGAGTGGGATTTTTAGAAGTTATGTGGCAGATAGGTTGTATTCATGAAGACCTCATTGGAAGGGGTAAGGGAACATTTTTCTCAGATTATACAGTGGTGTCTGATTTTGTATTTTCAAAGGGAGGTTGGATGCATTTTGATAATTTCTTTAATGATTACCCTTTGAGGTGTGCACCAAAGTGGCAACATGATCCTAAGGGTTTCTTTTCTCTTTTCAGACAAAGAATAAAAGCTGGAAAATTTGTCCATGAGTTCAATTTCCCTGAAGACTTGATTATAAATGAATTTGATTTGAATAGACAGGAGTTGAACAAGGAGAAATGGATAGCTTATGGTAAGCTACTAGATATTGTGCACAAAATGGATCTGAAATATGATCCATTGTTGGAGTTCAGTCCCCACCATAAGAAAATTGATTTTCTAATGGGAAACTTCAAGGAAATTATGGGCACATTGAGGACAAAAAAGGTAAATTTAGAATTGAGTTTGGGTGTACAAGAGCAAGGTGCCAGACCAATTGAAACAAGGCTAGCATACCAGCCTACAGAAAGTGGCCCATTTACAGGAGGAAAAAGGATAGTAGCAGTGATGAAGAAGAAGTGGGCAGAAAAGGAAAATAGATTATGAAAGTGCCTCCACAACCAAGTCCAAAATTCAAAGTGCCTGGGGCAATCAAAATTATTGATTTAGAATCATCACCGAAAGACAATCCCTCATCACCACCATCTGAGCCAATCCCTAAGAGGAAAAGAATTGATCAACCACAAGAGGATCTAATGGATGAGATTATTGTTACTAATCAAGACATGCAAGTTGGTATGCCTTCCCCTCCTAGGCCAGCTGAATTAGTTTTATCTGATTTAGATATGAAAGGTAAAAGTGTACAAGATGCAAGAATGGAGGCATGGAAGGAATTTCTAGATGACAATATATTTGTAAAAACTCTTGTATTCTTGCAATTGGTATGGAGGATGAATTTTGAAGAGAATCAAGATAAATGTAGGCAGAGAAGAGAACTAAGGCCTGGCAGGTCATACCAAGAGAATGACGAGGAGGTAAAAGCTGAATTAATGGAAGAATTCAAGAGCATCACTCCTAAAGAAGAAAACTAGTGAGTCAGGCTAGTGTATTAATTTTTCCTGAATGGGACATTGCAGATGCAATAGCCTTTAATGTTATTATGAAGTCTAAAAATCTCTTTCAAGACTCTGAAGAAGAGGTCAATGCAGCATTGAAAAACTCTGCTTTCAGTGAGGAATATGAAACTCTAGAAATTTGGGAATTGGCCCCACAAGGGAGAAAACCAGATGTTTCTGATATTAATCCAAATTTCAAGGGAGGATTGATAATAAAGAGAGCTTCAGAGACCTCAACCACTGAGGCCACTAATTTGACTATAAATATGGCCAAATTGGCCCAAAAGACTGCTGAAAGGGAGGAAGCTGAAAGAAAGAGCTTAATGGAAAAATATAACCTTTTGATTGAGGAGTACAACAAGATGCAGCAGAAAAATGTTGAGTTACAAACTGAAGTGGAGAGGTTTAGGTATAAGCAGATTGGGGAGACATCAAGTGCTCTAGGAACTAGTACATTACCTTCCACAGTAGGGTCAGTGCCTCCTGCTTCTCCAATTGTTTTGACACTAGGATCTCCCAGTCAGAATCATGTCCTCGCCCTTTCTTTAGAGGAAGTTGAAGAAGAAATAGAGTGCTCTGTTGATCCTACAAAGAAGCATCTCTTGCAAAAAATTGATGAATTGTAGGCATCATTAAAAAAAATAGAGGAGGGATCTCTCTTAGAGCAAAAGGAAATTATTACTACTATTTTGAGACATTTAAATGAAAAGGTTGATAGCAAATTGCTATCTATACATTCTTTATATTCTTTGTTGTTAGCAACAATAAAGAATATTGATAG